>PVKN010019043.1:0-16555 GCA_004027915.1 Capromys pilorides | reverse complement strand
AAAAAAAAAAAAAAAAAAAAAAAAAACAATTAACGGGGAGCCAAGAGGCCCTAGGTCCAACCATGAAAGTGGCTTTTGGAACAAAGAGGGTGACCCAGGGCTGCACCCAGGCTTTATTCATTGGAGAAGGGGGAGTGGCTTGCGAAAAGGAATTTTGGGAAAGTGAGCACTGAAGGGAATTGTGGGAAGAAGATGAGCACTGTGAGCTGGGCTAGGTAAGGTGCCTGCATTCACTTCTGCCATATTCAGGATGTACAAAGGAAGTAATTTGCATTATGCTATTGAGATAGCATCTAATATTTTAGGGGTCTGATGCTTTAGCTCTGATGTGTAATCTTTTAAGCCCCAGGAAGTCATAGTCTCTATCTTGAGGCTCGCTCCCAGCTGACACCGTGGAGCATTGGCTCTTCATTCTGTTATCAGGGAAACACGCGTGCTATCTTCAAAAATTACCATTAGCACCTTGGCTAGACTGTTACACACTGTTTAAGGCCAACTGAAAGGATAATGAGAAGTCTTAGCCAGCTCTGTACATTTCAATATGGGGGAATAGGGTCAGGCTCAGTCAAAATGGAGACAGTCGCTCTTCTTTCAAGGAGAGCTGCTCAGGCAGTCCTCCACAATAGTGATTGTAGTCTGTGTTCATTAAAGTAATTATGCACATTCCTTAGCCTGCCCTTAGCCCTCAGTAAATGTGAGATGCTTCTGAGGCTCTGGGCTCACTTGGAGAGTGAGACCTCTGAAGCTATATTCATCAGGTCTTCTTGTTTCTTTCGACATCGACTTATAACTTACAACACTTGTTGTAGGCATATGCCAGGCATCTGTAAATGCTGCTATGAATGTGCATATGTGCGTCTGTGTGTCCTGGGAGAGGGAACGGTGTACTCTTTACTCTGGTCTTTTAACCCAGACCTTAGGGGTTGCAAAGCCCTGTATGACACGGATCTATGTTGATTTAATAAATAAATATTTGGTCTTTGCCTCTAATTCATGGCACAGAATTCCTAGAACCTTTGCAATCTTCTGAGCAACAGGGGTGTTGAAAGAATCTTTTGTTCTAGGAGAATAACCCGGAGGTTACAACTACCACTATGAGCCTCCTCAACAAACTCAAGAGTGAGATGATCCCAGAGGAGCTGCGGAACCAGGAGGAGAATTTAACACAGGTCCACTCTCTGTGCTGACCCAGTCAATCAAGAACACCACCCAGGTGCTCATCAACTGTCACAACAACAAGAAACTCCAGGTGAAGGTCTTTGACAGGCTCTGAAACATGGTGCTGGAGAATGTGAAGGAGATGTGGACTGAGGTCCCCAAGAGCAGCAAGGGCAAGAAGAAGTCCAAGCTGGTCCACAATGACTGCTACATCTCCAAGATGTTCCTGCATGGGGACTCAAGTCATCATGGTGCTGTAGAACCTGCTCACCACTGGCAAGTAGGGGCTGCCTCCCTGCTGTCACGACCTGCTCCCACCTCTTGAAGGCCTGTCCTTCATCACTGTACTAATAATAAAGTACTATGTGTTTCATTTTGTTTTTTAAAAAAACTTTTGTTCTAGTATTTGGTCTTTGATCTTAGTTCATGATGCAAAGCTCAAAAAATCCTCTGGAATTTCCTGTGTGATAGGATTGCCTTTCGTTCCAGTACAGTGGGCTACTAGATGGGGGCAGTAACCAGAAAGAGCAAGCCGTTTTAATAAAGAACTTTCAGCCCTACCCACCATGCACCAGGGAGGGCTGCAGGCTGCATGGATCAGCAGTGGCCAATGATGAGGCAAACCATGCTGACAGGATGATACAGAAGCTTATGTAGTGTCTAAGGCACAGGGCTGGGATGAGCTCCTGGACATCTAGCATGGGGAGGCACCTGAAGCCCACTTGTAGAGAGCAGAGGCTTTTCTCCCTTTCCATAGTCCTGACCCTATGCCGCTCTTCATCTGGCTATTTAATGGTATCTTATCATGTCCTTTAGTACTAAACCAGCATGTGTAAGTATATTCTTTGATGCTAGGAGGTTGTGGGAACCTCAAACTATAGCCTATTGGTCAGAAGCATGGATCACAAACTACTATTTGTGATTGGTATCTGATGTGGGGACAGTCTTGTGGCTCATCTCTTAGTCTCTGGGAACCGATTCCAAGCATGGCAGTGTCAGAGTTAGTTATACTGTAAGAAATACAGTATAACTAAGTTGGTTATTGGTAAGGAGAAATCGCTAAGTGCCCACTAAGTTGCTTATTGGTAAGGAGAAATCACTAAACATCAGTTGTCAGAAGTGGAGGCTTGAGAATGCTGGTGTGAGAAAGGAATAAAACACTGGTTTTTCATAGACTCTTTAAGACAGCATTATGTCCAAAAGCTGTATGTTGTTTACAGGCCACACAGGGACCTGGGCCATATCTGCTCAGGCCCAAATTTACCTGGGATCCCTGGAGCAATTACACTGATGGATAAGGACAGCCAGATGACTCTGGGGTGGCCCTAAGGGTCTATATCCTCAGCTCCTGTTTCCTAACTAATGGTCACATTAACCTTCATACTAACAGGGTCTATAGCTCCCCTGGAGTGGGCTGCAGGGGCTGCCAATTGCACATACTGCTGTCCTCTTGCCCACTTCTGTAGGAGTGTCAATACAACCTAAGCAGTATGGGAGAAGCTGCTGGTGCCTGACCGGGGCCACCATAGAGAACACACCCCAGACACTTGCTGTCTCAAGTATCTAGACTAAAATCAAACAACGTTAGGACTCCTGGTTAGCCCTCTTGGAAACCCAATTTTTGATAATTTCATTTAAATTATACACAAGGGCCAGAGAGATAGCTCAGTGTACTAAGTGCTTGCCTTAGGCTAGCGCAGGGCCAGGGTTTGACCCCTGGTACCACATGCCCTCCCAGCAGGCACGCTGAGCTGGCAATGGAGTTCAGACATTGAGGGCATGCCTGTAATCCCAGAACTAGGGAGGCTGAAAAGAGGAGGATCACTATGAGTCCGAGTTGCGTAGTGAGATCCTTCATAAAAAAACAAAACAAAACCCTAAAAAATAAATTATGCCACAAACACATGCTGAGATCTGTACTGAACTATCTTGACATTTGTTGAAAACAGAAAATGTGGCCAAAAACTAATGGGGAAAATTCTGCTTTAAAATGGTACTAGATCATTTGTGGTGAGGACCTATGAGGGGTCTTGTCAATCAGTTTAAATATACCATTTCTTTTAAGCCTTAAAAAAGTCTCTGGCTGGGGAGATAGCTCAGTAGAATAAGTGCTTGCCTGGCAGGCATAAGGGCCTGAGTTTAATCCTTGGTTCTGAAAAAAAAAAAACAAAAAACCCTCTGTGTTTCTACTTATGTTGACAGATAAGGAAAACAGGACTTAGATGGGATAATTTCTGCTTCCAAGGAGGCACATGTACCCCAACCAACCCCACAGCCAGGATAACCTGAGCAAAACAGGCACAGGAGAGTACATTTTCATTTTCCTCAGATCCTCCCAGCAGGCATCCCCAGCTCTGAAAAAGTCCAAAATCAAGAAGAAAAGCCACACATAGTTACAAAGATAGGGTCATTTATTTATGTTATATTACTGGATTTCACAGGCAAAAATACAGTTGTCCATTCTGAACACCAATATCGGATATCCCACATTAACACAGTAAATATACATATTTGCATATGCGAGAAATAAAAATACATAGCACAACAGGTTTTGAGTATATAAAAGTTGTTTCCTGATTTTGTGAGACATTCCACAACCAGGCAGAAACCCTGATCAAGCTAAAGGTCAGTCCAGCATTTCCTTAACCTGTCTCATAGGGTCACCAGTAACAGGATGGACAGACACACCGAAAAACCCAATTGCATGGTAATGACCATCAGAAGGAGGAAATGCTCCCTGAACCCTTAGCCCTGGAAGGTCCAGTGAGGAAATTGGACTCACAGCATTTCATGGGCTGGGCAAATGTCACTGTTGTGCCTTGGACCTGGGGATCCCCCTGAGAGCAATGAGAAGTCAGCAAGTAGGGGTTATAGGTGAGGCAGAATTTTTCTTGGTTCTGAGAATGAACCTCATACTCACATGAATGAAACTGTAACAAAAAAAAAAAACACTGAATTTCAAGAGTAAAGGAAGTAACAAGTCACCATTCAGAGCATTTGTTTCCTTTTTTAAGGCACTTTGGAGAAGTCAGAATCTAGGGGCAAAAAGTCCTCTGCATTTCTCAAAAACTCTCAGTGCAGTCAGTTTCAGTGTTAATAATATCATTTTCAGGCATGGGAAACTGATGGAGGAATGCCATGCCTTGGCCTGTCTGCTCTGCAGAGGAAGGCAATTTCTAATTAAAACAAAGACTTCTGGAGAAAGAACCTAGTCAGCATTCAAGATGCTCAAAGTGATAAAGGCACAGGTAGGATTAGGGCCCAGGCATCAGTTTGACCTCCACACTCAGGGCTGGTGCCCAGGAGGGCAGTAGCTTGGGTCCTGACTATCACGGCAAAGGGCTCAAGCTTGGATTAGGCAGCTGAACCTTAGGACCTCTGCCTAGGATGGACCTGGGCAAGGCATTTTGTGGTAGGAGTGCCACCTGCCATCTCACCAGAGGAGAGGTGGGTTTGTGAAGGGCCCCTGTGGGATAGCTTCACAGAGGTGGGAGCACCTGCTAAAACCCTGAGGGGCAATGGGAGGCTTCAGGCACCAGAGTTCTCAGGAGGAGCTGGAGGTGTGGGTTTGGGTCACTAATTAAAAGGCACGGTCATGCTGAAGAATGAACAGTCTTGTTTGACCCTGAGTGCCACAGGCAAATTTTAGGGAGCAGGCACAAGGCAAAGGAATTAAAGGGGAGAGGAAGGAAGAAAGGAGAAAGGCAGGACTGGGAGGAAGGAGAAGGACCAATTGTGCGGGGTGGGCCTGGGAGTTTGACCACAGAGGCTCTGGGGAGCAGTCCCTGCTTGGAACACAGGTTCTCTCAGCTAGGGAGGGGCTAGAGGATGTAAACAATTGGACCGCTGTCTTTTACAACCCCATAGCCTAGGGCCTTATGTATCAGTCAGAGGAGGTTGAGGCCCTTGATACATCCCACCTGGGGAGGGTGGCAGAGGCAGGAAGGTTCTGCCCAGTAGGCTGAGCCTGGCTCCCAGGTCTCTGCTCCAGACATCTGGCCAGGATGAAAGCCTTACCCACATCAAAGGATCCAAAGGTGATTTTGCTCTTCATAAAACCTGGCCTGCCAGCTAAATCAAGAGGCCCATTTGTGGCCATTACAACGTACATTATTTTTTTCTGCTAAAAAAATGTTCAATCCCCTCCCACACTTAAAACACCACAATAAAAAAATAACATAGGCAATTCAAGTTTACATAACATGCCCAGAAAAATAGTCATGACTTAATGCTAAATAGCTATGCAAATTTGGATCAACACAAAAATCAAGCTAGACCATAATTAGAACTTGATTTTTAAAATACTACAAGCTGCTTCTTTTAAAAAATCTTTACATTCAGAAACCAGACAACTTAGAGATAGGCACTGTGAGAATACCCAGGGCCTTTGCCCTGATGGCTACAGCTGCCTTGGGATTCATACATAAGCAGGACCAAGGTTCAAGGCTCAAGTTTTACAATTTTTCTGAAAAGACACAACACACAGTGATTGTAATAGTTGCATACCACTGAAAGAAGGTGGAAGAGAGGACATAATATGAGACTGGTTGAAATTTTGTTTTTCTGTTAAAACTTGATAATCAAAAGATATCATACTAACGAATTTTAGCAGCTGTCTCCAATTTTTCATGAAGTCATAAAAACGCCACACTTTAAAGCAAAATATTTACGCATTTCATACTTTAGCAGTTTCATTTGTGGGACTGAGTTCCCATAGTCACCAATTTTAAGCTGTGCAGTTCTGAGGCTTTGGGGTGACCCCGTGAACATGTCAAGAAGCCCCCACAGGCTGACAGCTTCTACACTGATAAACACCTTGTACTGCTAACAAGTTACATGCCCCACCAAGCTGCAGACAAAATATTCCACTCCTTCTGGTCACCGGAAAAGGTGTCTGAATGATAATGAAGGGACCTATTACTCAATTGTACAAATGAGAGGGACCAGCCCACAGACTGATAGAGTCATATAGCAGAGATCCCTGGCCGTTTTCAGTCTCTTATTTGTATCAAAATGCTAGCTTGGTGTTCCAACATCCACTGTGATTTTGGTATATAATTGGTATCTCTCTGTGTTCAACAACTGGTAGGTGAGTGAGTTCAAACCATCATATTTCATTGTCTCCTTTGTGTGTGCAATTTTGGAAAACCTGCATAGAAAAAAAGGCGAGGGGAAGGCATCAAAACAGAACTGTTAAGAAATGATCAAAATGTTCTTTTCCCATCAGCACCCCCCTCCCCCCCCACTTACTGGCCTCTGCTCAAATTGAACACCTCCACTTTCCCTAAAGGCACAGAGCCCTGTCCACCACTTATACTCTGTAGCCTGCCCCTCCTTATAGGGTGAAAAAGAAGAATACGAACACACACACCTCTGAGGATTGGGTTCATTTTTCTTGTCTCTTGAGTGGCGGATCATGCGGCACTTCCCAATCACAGCATTTGGGCGAGATACAGACATGCCTTTAAAAACTAACCTGCAAAGGGTAATGTAGCAAGTTGCTATCATAGAGCTACTAAAAGGCTTCAATATAATAGCCCAAGTTACAAACTGTCATCCCGTCCACCAGGTTGCTTGCTGTTCTTCCTAAACTCCAACACCTTGCTGCGACCTAGCCCAGCACAACATTTGTTAGTTTGTGATATCGACTAGACATGCTAAATGCTGGGGATGTCTGTACTCATAGAACTTACAGTGTGGATGCTCAGAGACTGCCTTCAGAGCCAGACTGAAAGGGGGTGGGGGTCAGGATGGCATACAAAGAGAAACAAAAACTTAGCTTTATCAAGGCTGAGCAAAGCCAAGCCACAAACAGATGGCTGCCAGAATAGTTTGGGCAGCCAGGACAGTGTATGCAAAGGTATAGGAGATGAGAATAAGGGCACAGGGTAGGAAGTGGCAGGCAGTGCAGCTGAAAAGAAAGACAAAGGCTAAAAATCAGGAAGCCTTCTTAGAGAACACTAAGAAATAGTACCAGTGTCAGAAGGATACCACGTGCAGTGTTTCCCAAATGACTCTGGCCATGCGGATGTGTCTTTGGTACACAGCTTGAGAATGGAATGGAGTGCAGAGATCAAGACAAGAGGCAGCCAGAACAGGGCAGGGGATTCTGTGTTGGGGCAGGGGAAAGAAATGAGGACCAAAATCAAAGCCTTGACAGCACAAATACCAAAGTTAGAAGTACTACTGGCTGACTGGGGATGACCTAAAGGTTTCTGGCCCTGCCTTCCCCCAGCTGCTGATCTTATGCTTGGTACACAATTAAAAGAAGGTGCATAATACACTTACGATAACTGTGCCACACATCATCCATCTTTCTAGTCCCACAACTTCTGTGGATCAATTCTCAATGCCCCCTCCCTCCCTACCATCCTGATCCTTCAGCTCTGTGGAATCTGATCTGTCCTGTATACAACTACAGCAGTCCACAGTGCTTACAAAGGTGTGGCTCTGTGCAAGTGGGTTTATTTTTGTCTGGGCCCTATGTCCAGGGCTTCACCATCCTCCTTAGGGGCCTGTCGGGTACAGTAGATGCTCAATATGTGCACGCTTCATAACCAGACTGATAATCTAATAATTAAGTTTTTTTTTAAGGCCAATATTAAAGAGTTGGATCTATGTCAAGTTCTTATACAATGCTAACTTCCAATAACTTGGGTTTTGCTCTGACAGACACCTTCTGTTACCTGATCAAATAAATGTACTCTAATTCAGGAAGGATGCACCTGGGTCTACTGCAGCATCAAACACAGTTCAGACTGCTCCCAGAGAGAACAAGTGTTTTTGATCTGCAGCTGGCAGAACTGAAGATTCCACTACTAGGCAGCATCAGGCAGAATGTTGTTCTAAATGTCACTGATAAATGGCTTTTACCACCTGTGACGACAACCGCAGGATAAAAACTGACCTGCTTAAAAAGAGTCCTGGAACATGGGAAGAGCAAGACTAGCCATGCCACGACAGTTGTAAACCAAGTGTGTCAATAAAAGCTCCTCAGACTACATTCTGTGTATGGTAAAAATACTCCAAAACAAACAAACAAACAAAAAATAGGATAAAGATTCTATGAAAAAAGGATTGGATTCTGCCCAAAGAAACATTTCACACTGAAAGGAAAATATAGTAAGATATTTAAGTTTTAAGAAGGATGTAGGTTTACTCTTTCAGTACAACATGGCATGTGGCAAATCAAAATAGGCTCATCTTCCACTTGGTTTTCATTTTATATTTTTCAAAGCTAATCCAAAAATCTCGGAAGCTAATTTTTCTGAAGACCTAGCTCAGCACCTACTGGACCTATAGTACACAGCTAAGGATCTGGGCTGAGGGGGACCTGAATTCTCTTGAGAGTCAATCACTGTAAATAACCACACACTGATTCAAAATTTGAGAGTGAAGATGACAGGAAAGAAACAGTTCTAAATTGTGGCTATTACCTGTTAAAGATGTCATCATCTTCTCCTCCCCAGCCCCAGTAATTATTAGGAAATCCATTGATGGCAAGAAACTGCCGTTTACTTAGAGCAGAGACTCCTCCAAAATACTGAACATAAGGTAGGCTGGGGAAAAAACAGACGGAGAATGGTTAGTTTTGACGTCCCCCAAATAAAGCATGTTTCTATGATTACTTAGAAAACGTCAATGACAAGAAGGGGCATAAGCCTAGTTTTTCCACTGGGGCTTAGCCAGGTCCTTCCTACATGCCCTTTTCTTATGAGGATGATCTTTTTGAGTAGGTCCTGAATCAGACACATTAGTCTCCTACTAATGCCCACTCTGTGGTACCTTCCTTTTCATCCTGTCTTAGTACCAGTTTAGCTGGTCCAAGGGTATACTGACTTCAATACTAACCCTTAGAATTGAAGCAGAATTCTCAGAATTTGCACACATAAAGTTTCCTCTGAAACTTCTACTTTCCTCTGAAATTTCTTCTTTATCCTGACTTAGGAAAAGGCATAATGATGAAATCAGTTTTTAACATATTTCCAAGAAGCAAAGTATCTAAGCTCTGATCCTTCCATACCTTTTTATATTTCAGTATTTTTTTTAATGGGAAAAACAAAAGTATGTATTTAGAATTAGCCAGCTGGACTCAGTTTAGATGATCCCAGTTTTGTTGGCAACATCCGTTGCATCATACTCAGGAGCCAGTCAAATATATGTCTTCTCTCCATCAGGCCTGACTAGGATATTGACCTTGGCAACATCGATGTCATAGAGCTTCTTTACAGCTTGTTTGATTTAGTGCTTATTGGCTTTGACATTCACAATGAACACGAATATGTTTTGTCCTTGATCTTTTTCATGGTTGAACTCTGTGGTCAGGGGGAACTTGATGATGGCATAGTGATCAAGCTTGTTTTTCCAGGAGGTGCTCTTCCAAGGGTATTTGGGCTGTCCCCAGCCGAAGTGCCTGGGGATGGCAGAAGGTAGGTGACATTTGTATCTTCTCTTTGTGGCTATGGATACCTTTCAGCATGGCCTTCTTGGTCTTCAAAGCTTTTGCTTTGGCTTCAGCTTTGGGAGGCGCAGGGCCTTCCCCTTTTTCACCTTCAGTACCATCTTAGTAAAAAGGTCTATATTTCAGTATTTTAATAGTTATGAATAGTGGACTCTTAATGGACTCTTAAGGGACACAGAGAAAGCATTGATAGGAAATGTCAAGAATTAGAATATGCCCTCAAAGCCTTAAAAAAAGTCTTCCTGTGGGTTTTCCAATGCCTTCTTTGGTCTTGTGTTGACCCTTAAGGCAGTTCCAAACTATACTTAGGCTCTCACTGGACTCCAATGAAACAAAAGTTCACCACCATAAATTAAACCCTAGCTGAGACTTTGAGGAGGAAGCTAACCAAGTCATACAGAACATAGGAAATTAAAGACACAATAATTTTAAAGTATATCAAGAATTTAATTGCAAGTATACTTAAGCAAAGATCCCCAGGGGCCTGCTTTCATTAGGTTTAAAGTAGCACATTTGTAATTAGGTGACGTTGGTTAGGGCCCACCCTTTATAATAGTTTGTGCTGATGCCTACACCTTTGTCAGGGTTTAAGCTAGAAGTAGTTAGACCAACAAGATGTTTTGATAATCAATTTTTTAGACATGGATCCTTGGCCACTTCAGTGCATACACATGCCACGTTGAGAAGACTGGGCTTTGTAGTCTGCTGCTTTCACTTGTGTATCTCTCCCATCCCCCAAACCTAATTGGTTCTCTGTAAACCAAACATGATGTTAGGGTAAAGAATTGTGTGGTCATGTAGGCCCTCTCCTGGCTCACTATATGCTACAAAAGAGAAAAAAAGAGGGATCAGAGTACAAACCTGCGTACTTCTAAGAGATGAAGATACACAGGGAGGGAAGAGTTGAGATTTCTGAAGAGGCTAAAAGGGATTTTCCATTCACATTCTTTTTTTTTTAAGATAGCAACTTATTCATTTCATAGCCATCATGCCCTTAGCAATGGATAGCAGGAAGAAAAAATTGAGAATGTGATTAAACAGTAGCTATATCTATACAACAGGCCTGCTGTCCACACAGGCCAAATACACTGGATACTCAGCCTAAGCCAGGGATGCATGTCACACAGGTAACCCCCACCGTGGGACCACTTGGAGTTTCAGGTTTATTTAAAGCAAGGATGGGAAAGATTGTGCTATTCAATAGATGAATAAATTATAGAACACAACAATTTATTTATTTTTAAACTTTTTTTTTTCAGGGTAAGGTTAGAGATCAAACCCAAATCCTTATATATATGCTAGGCAAGCACTCTATTACTAAGCTGGTCCTCCATCTTATTTACTTCTACGATAAAACAATGGACTAGAAGGCCATAGAAAGATAAAACAATGGATGATGGCCATGGTCTCCACATGTCAACATACTTTAGATTATACCTTCACCCCTGGGGACAGACATCAGTGACCTTGTCACCAAGGATGCACTAGTGGAGAAGCTTGGGCTCTGTGTTTAAGCAGAAGCTTATGCTCTACTAGGAATGACAATCATGTTTCTTGATCCTCTTAAAGTGTCAAGAATCATCTCGTGAGGGGTCAAACCTCAAGAACTCAGATAGACAGATAGACAGACAGACAGACAGGGTGGGTGGGTGGGTAGATGGGTAATTTGCTTTCTACATTACATGGGGCAGAGGAGAGCAGGAAGAAAATCATGCAATTGTTTGGAGTCTAAAGATGAAAACTATTCTGAACATTAAAAATAGTTCTTTTGCGAATATGCAGAGATTACAGGCATTTCAGATTTCCTCTTTCCTTCTCCAAGAATAAATGACTCTGGATGTTAAAAGCAGCCATTTCGCTGAGGTGGTCTTCTCAGAGCACTCAAGAGTCACTCCTGGGCAGAGAAACTGCATTTCGTAGTCAATGTGGAAGGAAGCAATACATATACTGTAGTCTGTGGTCAAACATTTCTTACCTAAATCCAAATTTGTCCATTGCAACAGAAATATGTCGTGGCTGTGAAAAACACCTGTAGAGATTGTGGTCATCCATCGGAATGAGGTCCACATCACTGAACACAAAGCAGTTGTAGTTATAGTCCTTTAAAGCTTCTTGAAAGCCAATATTGAGCAGCTTAGCACGATTAAACACACCATCTCCAGCCTGGTACAGAAACAAAAAAAGGGAAATCAGATTCCATAAAATCTTTGAGTGTAACATGCACAGGGACTGGTAACTTGTCTGCTATATGTAGTCATTAGTCAACTCTTGGGCCTCATTTTCCTACCCTTAATTTCACGAATTAGTCTTGAGTCAACAATACCACTTTCAGTAACCTGTCCCATACAGAAAGACTTGTACCTGTGTGAATAACTGTAAAAAACATTCACCTCAAGGTGTGTATCACAGAAGATTGCAAACTTCAATATGAGAATCACTAGGGAACTTGTTAAATAGTCATGGCACAACTATTAGAATGCAGTAATAGAACTGCTGAAGAAAACAAACTCTTAAAAGATGTGTCATTTATCTTTTTCATTTACTGGTGACTAACTCTAGGAAAGATACACAGGAAACTGGTAATAGCTGGATGCCTATGGATTTTTCATTTTTATCCTCTTTATAGGGTTGCCTATGGTTTTATTACCACACAGTATGCCTTCCACATATCTGTCTGGCTCTAAACTACATACCAGAAAATTACAGCAAACCTAACCCAATCTCTGCCTTCATGAGCTCACAGAATAGGGTAGGAGTCAGTTTGATATAATCATGACAGAATAAGGACACATGAGAGGGAAAGTATCTGCTTTAAAGTGCTGGGCACCAGGGCCCAAGCACCACACGTACAGGTAAAGGCATGTCCTATTTTTTTTAACTTAGCTTGCTTCTTTTTGGTACACCCTATAAGAACATAAGCTTAATGAAGGCTGAGATCTTTTTTTTTATTTACCCCATGCCCTACCACCATGTAATAAGAGCTCAATAAGTTGCTGGCTGAATGAATGAATGAATGAATGAATGAATGAATGAATGAATGAATGAACAATGAACTCACAGGTAGGTTTCAACATACAATGATAGACGGTAACCACTTCTGGAAAATCTAACCTGAATGTACTCTTAGGGATTCCCATATTGTAGGATGTTTGCTCCTAAGAAGGCCTATTATCCTGGGTTAATAGAGATGGCTTTAACTCTGATACTGTCATCCCTTACATCTCACTGTTCATGCCAACCTCATACACCTTTGTGAAAAAAAGGAAGGCCCATACTTTGGAATCCAAACATGCTGCTCTTTCCTGTGTATCCTGGCATGGGATCTTTTGGTGGTGTTGTTTTTTTTTTTTTTGAGACATGGTCTCACTATGCAGCATAGACTATTCTTGAACTCACTTAGGCAGCCAAGGCTGGCCTCAAACTCACAGAGATGATCATGCCTTTGCCTCCAAAGTGCTAAGATCGCAGGCATGTGCCACCATGCCCTGATGGGATCAGGCTCATTTACTTTGAGGAGAAAGTGTCCCATAAGCCTTGTAATCTATCCATAACCTCATAACTGGAATGTGCAAAATCCTCTTTCCACACCCTCAAAAGAAAATCTGGAGCCCTTAAGTTCGCAATACTGACTGTGTGTATACAGAATGCACATATAAACATGGCTGCTTGGCCTTAGGTGGATGACTCAGAAGAGATTACTAAGATCAGTACCAGGAAGTCAGAAGAAACAGCCAAGAGAATAATAAATAAATTAAGGAAACATTTTGCACACAAGAGTGCCTTTCTTCAGCTGGTGACAAAGCTTTCTAACCATGCATGATGAAAGGTGAAGGCTGCAACCAAAGGCACATTGTGTTCTCTGGCTGTTGAGCCAGTTAAGAGTAGATTTAGAATGCTGAGTTTGGCTAATTCCATCCAAATCAAGAGTCAAAAAGAAGTTGAAAGTTTAAAAATTATACATGAAATCTATGAAGATATTGGAATTGTTATTGTAAAAACAAGTAGCTAATATCCACTGGGGTCATCATGTGAGTATCAGGCATGGGCCAAGTGTTTCTACAACCATGGCATACCAATCATCTGGACAAGGCTGAACATGGTAGTGCACACCTATAATCCCTGCATTTAGAAGGCTGAAAATAGAAGGATCACTATGAGTCTGATCTTTCTTGTGAAACCCTGTAGACTCTGTACCAAAATGGGAAAAACAAAAATCATCTAGACAATTTTTGTAATCCTCACACAACCCAGGCTTCAAGTTCCTAACACAAAGCCCCCTGATCATTATTCTAACAAATGAAAGGGAATTTTCTCATAAAGCCTTTTATTCACATGCAGTAGAACACCCCAAGAGTTGCTGGCTGCCCAGCTCATGACCATGCCCCTTTGCCTGGTATGTACCCCACAAACTGGGGCAGGGCCCCAAACTTGCTGGCCATCTCTGTTTGGTCTCAGCAAATGCCTAAGATTGAATTAAGCAATCTTCTCCTGGAAACTTGGAATCATGAATGACCCCCTCTCAAGCCAAGGCCCCAGGAACGATGGCAGCTAGAAAAGTCCAAGCAAGCCTACTTCACCCTTTTCCCCAACCCCTTCAACTTCCCCAGTGTCTGAACCACACTTAGAAGTGGAAAGACAATTTTCCAAATAACCTGAACTACACTGAACATCACCCCTACCTTCCCTAGGGGGAAAGTGCATAGTGCACAGTGGCAGGTATCACTATCCACTTCCCCTTTCTAGAAAACATTTTCTAGGCCTCTCTGGATGAAATGCTTTAGTACTCACCTTTCCTGATAAGCAGACAGGCCTAGCAAGTCCCACCCCACCTTTCGCTACAGGGAGTACTCATCCTTCCCATCTTGCTTCTCTCCTACAGCCACATTCATTAGTGACGATGAACCTTTTAGGACCCAGACTGCAACCCAAAACACATTTATTGCACAGTGCCAACACTGCAACTAAGTGGTAAGGTTTTAGCTTAGGAAGAAACAACTATTAGCTGATGTGTGGCTATAGGGGCAACATGGCTTGTGTGCTGACAGAGAGGGCTTTGCACGCCTGCCACAGCACAAGGTCCACTTGTTCACCAATACTCATCTACTGCATCTGCCCTTTTATTCACTCAAGAACACTTAGCAAGCATCTACTCTGAGGTTGTGTCAAATAAATGATAACAGATACACACATTTTATCCCAGGAATGCTGGCCTCTGCCCTAATCAGTAAGGTGACTTTGGGCAAATCACACCTCTAAAACTCAGCTTCCTGTTTTGTGTTATGTGAATGATGCCAGCTGGGTTGTATTAAATGAAACAATGTTTTGGGCCAGCCAAATAGCTCAGTAGATTAAAGCACCTGCAACCAGGTCCAGGGGCCCAGGTCTCCATACCTGGGTCGGCCATGCCAGACCCACCCCTGGCAACTGAGACTGGGTGTGGTGGTGAAAGCCCGTAATTCTAGCTCTTGGGAGGTTATAAACAGGCAGATCACTACGAGTCCAGAGTCCAATCTAATAGTGAGACTGTGAACACCCTGTAGACTCTTCCATTAAAAAAAAACAAAACAGTATATGAAAAGACTTCAGCATGCTGCTTGGTGACAAGTCAGCTACTACCAAGGGGACAGGAATAGGTGTTCATCCACTCTGAATTATCAGCCCTTTCAAAATACTCCCCAGGAATTGAACTGGTGAATCTACCTTCTCCAGTGTTTGCATATTGTCTTTCATAACCAGCTTCAAGATTCCTCCCCCAGGGCTGGTGAGATGGCTCAGCAGTCTAAAGCGTGTGTGTCGCTAAGTTTAGGCCACCACAGGGACCACGGCTAGGCTCGATTCCAGGCACCACATACTGTGCACCCCCCCACCCCCCAGGGAAGGCTGAGCCGGCCATAACACAAACAAATAAATGAGGTTTAAGAAAATAAAATAAACCTGAAGAAAAAAAAAAAAAAAAAAAAAGAGATTCCTCCCCCAAATCCCTTCTCTAATGGACAGAGAATTTCTGAAAAGGATTAAGACTTAAGTGAATTAGCCTGTGATTAATCTCCAGCAGCAGAGGAAAAAAACATATAGAGGCCTGTGAAATGCAGGGGAGAGTACAATTGGTGAAGAGGATCCAGTGCCCTAGGAGCAAGTGAGCCTTTGAAAGACTTCCTCCCCAGTTTGTTTTTTTGTTTTTGAGACAAGCCTCCTGCCTAGCCTCCAAGTGTTGGGATTACAGCATGTGCCACCACACCCAGCTGAAAGGCCTAATTACTAAAGGTAGGCTTCAGCTTATATGGGTGGACAAGAAGCTGTGGTATCCCTTGCCAAATTTTAGGGCAACTGGCTGCTCTTAGAGGAAAACAGAAAGAAAGAAAGCCAAAACATATCTAAAAATCCCCAAATAAGTGGGCAGAGGTTGCTGTAGCAAAATAAGACCAGACAAACTCTGCAGGCAGTGATGTGTGGAGAAGACAGTTCAAGAAGTAGAGAAAGGCTTTGAGTGGTAAAAGCATGCATCAAAGTTTCTAAAAAGACAACATGGAAGGAATAAGAAATCGGAATGCGTGAAGTCAGAATGAGACGTGAAGGAGGGGTGGGGGAGCAAATCACAGGGGCAGAGGAGGGCTGGGCACCTGCTGAGACACTTGGGCTCTATCTTTATTTAGGCCACAGAGTTTTAAGACACGGTTGCATGTCAAGGAGGGATTTGTGTTTTAATCCAAATTAAGGCAAGGGGAGCAGTTAGGAAGCTGCTGTGTGATCTCATGAGACATGGGAGCCTGGGTAATAATGATGGAGATATCTCCCCAGGGGCACAGGGCAGAGGCTCTACTTCCCCCTTCATACCCTCACCTGTCCCTGAGCAGACATACTATATTTGCAGGCCATCTCTGTGGGGAGACTCAGCAAAGGCACCCAAATCTGGTCTAATCTGGAAAACAACGACTG
>PVKN010019042.1:0-16556 GCA_004027915.1 Capromys pilorides | reverse complement strand
ACATGCTGCACCAGCCCCCACCACCACCAGGGCAGGCTGAGCCAGCCACAAAATAAGGAAGCAAATAAATAAAATTTTAAAAAAAAAATAAAAAATAAATTCCACTCATCCTCTTGGGAGTTTTAAGACCACAGCTAAATCGATGCCATTTCTGACTTCTTATCAGGAGCCCGCAGCTCAGCAATCTCGAGGGACTTTTGTCCCAGTTGCGCCAGATGGAGGCTGGTGTGGATGCCTTCCCCGGCTGCTGGCCCGTGTTCTGTAGTTTTTCTTTTTCTCCTTCTCTGGTTTCCTTTCTTTCCCTTTCTCTAGCCCTGGTTCTGCCGAGGGCGGGTCTCCATGTGACTCCACCCCCTTGCCTGGGCCTGAAGCCCTGAGTTTCCAGCCCAGCCTTGGGCCCTGAGGAGGTCGCAGTCCGTGTGGGCCTTCACCCGGGGCTACCATCACTGCTGGCCTAAGAGTTGCTTTCCTTCGAAGTCTTTTTTTTTTTTTTTTCCTCTTTTTGAGACAGGGTCTTGCTCTGCAGTTCAGGCTGGCCTTGAGCTTACCTTTCTAGCCCAGGCTGGTCTTGAACTTGCACCAATCCTCCTGCCTCAGCCTCCCAAGTGCTGGGATTACAGGGGCGCACGACCATGCCCGCCACTTCAAAGTCTTAATAATTCTAAAACATGTTTATTTTATGGAAATAATGGATGAAACAAAATTTCACAAGATGATAGGGAATGACAATAGTTAATACATTGTGTATTATCTTTACAGTAGTCATTCAGAGTATAAGGCATAGGCATAAAATATTCTCCAATCAATAATAGCATAAACCTTCCTTTTCTATGAACTAAGAGATATTAACAGTATAACCGTCTTTCATTTCTTCTCTTTACCCTTCCTTTCTTCTTTCTCCCATCCTAGATCTTTTTTCTTTTGAACATTTTCTTCCTATTTCACAATATCTGTTGTACATTTTGACTTTATTTACTCTTTGAATTTCTCACACTAGGGAGACAGTATGATGTTTACACATGCGAGTCAGATTTATTTCACTTATGAGTGAGGCATCCATTTACCTATGAAAGTCTCCACTTTATCCTTCTTTATGGCTGAGTAGTACTCCACTGTATATGGACACCATACCTTCTTTATCCGCTCTCTGGTTGATGAGCATTTGGGTTGTTTCCAGGATTTAGCTTTTGCAAGTTGTGCTGCTCTATAAACATGAACACACATATATTGCTATGGTGTGATGTTTTTAATTCTTCTGAGAAGAAGAAGCTGTACCCAAAGGGGAACAACTGGGTCAAATGGGACCTCTAATCCTAGCCAAAAACATGTTTTAAAGAAGTTTTTCTACTATTGTTGGGTTTCACAGTCAGAGGGTTTCAGGACATCTTCAGTGTCACGAGGATCTCAGCCTCGGCCCAGCCCCGCCAGAATCAGAATGTCACCCCAAGGGGACAACCCCAGCTTTCCTTTTCCACATGTTCCAGAGCAAAGGCAGGGCAGGCACTTTGCATGGGTGACTTAGCGGGGAGCACAGAACTTGGCTTCCCTCCCCCTGCTTCTCTCTGGGTCCACTGGCTCAAATGAAGAGGAGGAGTGGCTTAGCCAGGGCGCCTCTGTGGGCAACACCTTTCCAGTCCCACAGAGACCCTGAGCTGGGGATCTGGTGCGGGTAGCTCATGAGCCAGACAGGATCATCAGGAAGGAAGCCCAGAGACCCACCACTGCTGCCGCAGCCTGGGCCTGCAGGGCCGGGAAACCTGGGAGCCCTCTGCCTTCGGAACCTTCCTCTTCTGACCGCCATCTTCCTTTGTGTCATCCCGGTCTGTATGACTGCACTTCTTAGTTTCCTCCTGTGAGCATCAGCTGGAGCCCACCCTGAACCCCAGCCCTGGCCCTCTCTGCTCCAGGAGGGGGTCGAGACCGTCTCCCCAACTTCCAGTGGGGGCTTGAGCACTTTCTCTCTGGAAACCATCAGCTGCCGACCGGTCACGTCTTACTGAAACTGCAGAATCTTCACAGCCACACTTTTCTTCAGCCCTGTGCTCCACTGTCCCATTGGTACAATGTCCATCCTTACTGTAGAAGACTCCTGTGGTTGTCCTCATAGCTAAAGGGACAGCATGTTTTTCTACCTACAAGCTATATTTTCTTGGGAAGTGGACAATGATAGCCATCCGGAGTCCAGTTCTAAGGACCATAAAATTAAATAAAGATTATTTTAAATTACAATAATAAAATGTCCATTGACCTGCCTGACCTTACCCTTGTTTTAAGTTCATTATGAGCCCTTTCAAAATGGCGGCCACCTACAGACTTCTCAAGCTATAGGAAGCCCCTCCTGGTCTTTGTCTCGGTCCAAGAAGTTTATATTTGTAATCCCAAAAATACATTATTGGAGTCCCGTCAAGTTAATTCCAATCTACCACTTCTGGTGCAACCCATGCGAGAATAAAGACACTAAGGCATATTTATAGTTATGGGGAGCCAAGGGGTCCTAAGTTGTGCCATGGTGATGGCTCTCTGGAACAAAGGCCTCGCCCAGGGCCAAACTCAGGTTTTATTCAGTCATGAAGGAGGAGTGGCTTGAGGATGAATGACTGAGCGTGGCAGGAAGTAGGTGAGCCCTGCGAGCTGGTCTAGGTAGGAGGCCTGCTTTTATCTCTGTGGTATGCAGAGAAGGACATGCAGAAAAAGTGATTTGCATTATACTATGGAGATAGTATCTAATGTTTTGGGGTCTGGTGCTTCAGCTCTGATGTGTAATCTTTTGAGCCCCAGGAGGTCATAGCCCCTATCTGGAGCCTCGATCCCAGCTGATAGCGTGGAGCACTGGCTCTTTGTCCTGTCTTGGCCTGGTTGACATCAAGAGCAGCAAGTGTGGTTCATCAGGGAAGCAAGCGCTGTCTTCAAAGATCACCACCTGCACCTCTGCTAGACCAGTACGCATTGCTCAAGGTCAATGGTAAGGATAAAGAGAAGTCCTGGCCAGCTCTGTGCATAGCAATACAAGCAAATAGGGTCAGGCACAGCCAAAATGGAGACCACCGCTCTTCTTTCAAGGAGAGTCGCTCAGGTGGTCCTCCACAGCAAGCCAGGCCCTGGGCTGTTGGCAGAGATGAGGCAGGTGGGACCAAGGGAGGTTTACTGTCCTTTGTCTAAGATCGTGCCATTGGTAAATGCTGGAGTTTGCATTGGAATGCAGGTCTTCACGATGCCGAAGCCCGCTTCCTTTCCACTCTCCTGTAAGTAGTGTCCAGAGAAGTACTCGGTAGAAAGTAAGTACTCAATAAATATTTTTTAAATGACTGAATCTTGGACTGGCCAGATAGCTCAGCAAACTAAAGTGCCTGCATAGGAAGAGTGCAGCAGCCAAGGTTCGATCCCCAGCTTGCATCACTGCATCCCCCAACACCCGCGCATGCTGAGACGGCGACTGAGACTGGGCCTAGTGGCGCATGCCCATAATCCCAGCACTTGGGAGGCTGAAAACAGGAGGATCACTACGAGTCCGACCTACATAGTGAGACCCTATAGACTCTGTATGAAATACATCAAAAAATAAATAAAGAAATCTTGTTATATAAAGACTACAGTTTTGTTTGTTTTTTGAAAGCCTTCTATTGACAAATGCTGTCTGTACATTATATCCTTACAATACAAAGAGATACTACTGACTATTATTGGTTTTAAAAATATGTACAATAGGGCCCGTCAAATAGTTCAGTAGATTAAAATGCCTGCAAGCAGGCACAGAGGCCTGGGGTTTGATTCCTGGGCCTGCTGTGCCAGGCCCTGCGCCCTGGGCGCACTGAGACTGGGCGTGGTGGCATGTGCCTGTAATCTCAGCTCTTGGGAGGCTGTAAACAGGCAGATCACTATGAGTCTGATCTAGTAGTGAGACCCTGAACACCCTGTAGACCCTTCCCTAAAATACAAAACAAAAAGATAGATAGATATAGATATAGATATATGCACTATACTAAAGTTCAGAGAGGTTAAGAAATTTCCAGTACAGTAAGTGGGCTTAGAGCTGAAATTTAAATTCAAGTCTTTCTGATATCCAAAGCTGTGCATTTAGAGCTCAACCTCTGTAACACGGGCGACTTAGTCCAGGAAACATTTGCCTAGAGGCAGACACAATACGGTGGTACTATGGAGGGCCCTGGTTACTCTGTGGCTCCCGAGGTCAGGCGCTTACATCTCTTCATGTGGGGCATGAGGAGATGTCACTTGCTTCTCTTTAGGCAGTGGGTGAGGACTGCACACAGGCAATCAGGAAATAAGGGGGTAACATCTGCCAGAGTTTGATGATACTAAGGATCCCCATTGCTGGAGGTGTTAGGTGAACATACGCCAGCAGAGCGGAAAAATTCTCTGCCTGAGGTGACCATCTGAGTGGCGCCTGAGTCACCTTTGATTCCAACAGTCTTGGGCACTGTCACTGCCATGGTCAACCCTGGACATCTTTTTCAGGATGACTCAGCCATCCCTGGAGCAGTGTGGCTCAGAAGCACACAGCCCTGGGGAGCCTAATTTCTGAGGGTGTTTGTCTTAGGTGATGAGGAAACAGCCAGGAAGTGAGGAAGACACACTCTGGTCCCCTCTTCTGCCCCTTTCCATCCTTATCTGGTGGCCTTTCACAGGGCCTGGTCTCTTCCTTCCAGCACAGAGGGGTGTAGGATGTGGGACAGCAGGGTGCAATCTTTGGTCTCAGCTGGAGAGACAAATGGAAACCCAATCAAAGGGAGTCTGGGCTCCTTTGAGTCTTCATTGAATTTGCAGGGCTGGGCTCCTAAACTTCCCTCTTCCAGGCAAACCACCAGAGCCCACAGCCACGATTACGCTGAACAATCCTTTGGAAAGAAATACTGAGATTTGTCTTGGATTGACCAAAAGCTGAGCCACTTTCCCTAAAGTCCCCAGCCTGGCACTCCCAGCCACCTCCCTTTTTATCTGAAAGCCTTCTCAACTGAGTGGCAAGTGAGGATTTGCATGTGTGCAGGCTGCAGTTGACAGAGGACCTCCAGGGTCACAACCCTTTGGCCTGCAGACCCCCTGTGAAGGGTAAGGCTGTGAACATCATGTCTCCGTTGGTATTGCCTGTCATCCACAGAACACCACCCCCCTCCCCCCCGGGGACCATGAAACTGCAATCAAGGGTCAGGGTGCTGGCGCAAACACATGGTTCCTGGGGAGCAGCTCCAGGACCTGATCCAGAGGTCTCGATTCCAAGTTGATTTGATTCCGGTGCTGATTGCCTTTATGTGGGGATGTCACTTACTTCTCTCCCCAGTCTCCAAATAATTAAATCTCAGGTAAGAAGAGGAGTTTGGAACCTGCAAGACAGCTCAGCAGTCTAAAGTGCTTGCTTAGGGAAGCTTAGGCAAAGTGCAGGGGCCACGGTTCAATCCCCGGCAACACATGTTGTGCCAGCCCTACTCCAGGGTCCACTGAGCCAGCCATATGTGGAAGGAGAGAGGGAGAGAGAGAGAGAGAGAGCCGGCAACATAGCTCAGCGGAATAAGCATCTGCTTTGGTAAGCTCAGGGACCAGGGTTTGTTCCTCTGGCCCACATACCAGGCCTGCCTCTTCTCCCCTCTCCCTCCAGGTGCACTGAGCTGGCAACTGAGTCCAGGCATGGTGGTGCACGCGTGTAATCCCAGCACTAGGGAGGCTGAAAAACAGGAGGATCGCTCACTATGAGTCCAAGTTGCATAGTGAGACCCTATACCAAATACACAAGTTTTCAAAAAAGAACAAGAGTTCACTTCTCATAACCTTGAAGGCGGAAGCGCATCTGTGGCTCATCGTCAGCTGCAACCACTCGCATCCATTCCGTACCCCTCTTCTGCATCACAGCAGAAACCCATACGGTCACCATCATGTGCACGCCTCTTCCCAGAAAGGAAGGCAGTGTGGTGGGGTGGCTGAGAGCACGGCCCCAAGACCTGCCACCTCTTGAGCCGTGTGGCCTCAGGCAAGCTCACAACCAACCTGAAACTGCTCCACGCGGCATATGGTGACATTCAATGGAACAAAGTGCTGTAGAGCTTAGTACAGGGGTCAGAACACAGTAGGTGTTGAATAAATACAAGCTGAGCGCAGCTACACTAAGCCATGCCACAGGTGCGCAGCAGCTCTGCGCCCGTGAGTCTGTAGACATCAGCTCCCCACGCCAGCTGGGTGAGGTGGGCATTGCGGTTCCGGCTTTCTCATGAGGGAGCTCAACCTAGCTGAGCCACTGCTTCTTTTGCAACTGTGAGAGCTGGGGTTTGTGCTCAGTCTTCTGATTCCCATGCCAGGCCCAGCGGGTCACAGTCCGCTGAGTTTGCATAGGACACATCACAAAGGATGGTGACAGGAACCTTGTGTTGGGGCCCCAGGGACTCCAGAGCTGGGGCTCTGTCACACTTGCCATGCAGCTTGAAGACAGTCCCATTGTTTCTCTGGGCCTCCTTGATTTAACCTGCCACCCGCGGAGGCTGGGTGGCAACTCCCAGGTCCTCTCCCGCTCTAAACTGCTGTGACATTCCACAGACTGCTGAGAAAACCCATTCCTGGAATGGTGGAAGCATAACCCGTCCCTCCACCTCGAGTCACTTTTGTTTTCTGAACACATGCATTTCTTCGAGAATTCGGACTCTACCAGAGGAAAACTCTATAATTATCTGACAGGGACTAGCTGGGCTAGCAATTACCCCCATTATCTTTTATTGTATTTTATAAGGTGCCTTTCATCCATGCTCTCAAGGACTAAAACATTCATTAGCTGAGCCCCACCCCTCCCTGGATGGATATGAAAGGCAGAGATTGGTTTTCATGTCACAAAGGAGAGGCAGGGAGAGAGAGGGATTGAGATCCTGGGAGTGATCTCACCCCTGAGTTCAAGGGAGGAAGAGCAGAAATACAGCAGGGGAGGAAGCGTGCGCCCTCAGAGGGCAGGGAGGACACGTGGATCGGAAAATGTTTCTCCTGTAAACAGTAAGGCAGCTGGTTTCCACAGGGCCTTGGAGGTGGACCCTGAGTTTTCTCAGCTCAGTTCTGTCAGCTTCTCTTCAGCCCCTGGCGCTGGTCTCTAGCAGGCACACCTGTGGTAGACGACAAGAGGAAAATGAGGAACACAAAGCCTTCAGCGCCTACCGATGGCAGCGTTGGGCACACTGGCTGATATCTCCAAGAGAGTCCTGATTGGCTGCTTTTAACCCACGGCTAAGCCCAGGCTGTGTGACCAGTGGTTGCAGAGATAGAAGAAGCGAGTCTGGGTACGTAGCCAAAGCCAGGGACCTGAAGAACGAACAATGACCATTTTGAGGACCTGATTGACGAATGACGCAGACCATTTTGAGCTGCTCGTGATGAAAGCCAGCCCTTGCTCTCTTCCCTGAGGTACTCCATGTGCTGATACCAAGCCCCTAATTCTCCTTGTTCCTGTGCATGGATAGGGGACCACCATGGAGTCAAGAGTGGCCGAGCTCAAAAATAGCAGAACTCAGTCTGATTAATCACCAACGTACCCCTAGCGCATTTGGCAGGCACAGAATGTCAGACAAAGGAATATATCAGGAGGCTGCCACCCTTGTCAGCCATGAAAGATGATCTGAAGCAGGCCAGACAAGGCTTTTATCATTCTGTCATCGATGACAGCTAAATCCAAAGATGGTCCAGGGCCATGCAGCTTTACTGACTTTAGGAGTCAAGGGCAGAAGCCACTGCTGACAACGGGGCAGCAGTGCACACGACAGGGGAGCTGAGGGCCCCGTAAGCTGGTGTGAGCAGCAAGCTAAGTGCTGTGGGGTAGCAGGAAAGAACCGTGACTTCTGAGTCCTTCAGCGAGGAGATGGGGGTTCCGACACGTCACTGACAGGTGGGACAGAGCACCCTAGAGTGGTCTAGGTGACCTGAGATGCGGCCTGGCAGCAGAAGAGCGCCGTTTTTCCTTCAGGATTAGATGTACTCAGAAAGCAATCAGAGAACAGTGTGAGCTCCCTGAACTGGGAGTTCCCGTGGAGAGAGAGGATGGTGATCACCTCGGTGCTGCTTATTGAGCCTGCCATAGTCTGGACACCTTTTCTTCCTAAGAAACACTTCGTGAGTAGGTGTCAGGTGACGTGGAGCAAAGTGGGAGGAACATGGAGGCCCAAAGCCAGGGAAGGCTTCAAGAGGGAAGAGGCCCTGTGCTGGGCGATCAGTAGAAAAGATGCTCCTGGCTTCATTCTGAAGGGCTTTCTCCTCCCTAGAAGGCTGTGTGTGAGGAGGGGCGGGCAGGGGGCTGGGCGCTTCCACGTGGTATAGGAATGCCCTGGACTCACCCAGTGGCTCAGTCTCTCTGCCACTGCTGGGACAAAACATCTGACATGCATGATTTTAAGGAAAAGAGCTTTATTTGGGTTCATTTTTCCATCCATGTTTATCTGAGTCCAAGGCAGAAACTTCACAGCCTGAGGGCATGGCAGAGGAAAGCTGCCCCCCTCGTGGCAGCCAGGCAGCAACATGTGAGGGAAGGAGTCCAAAGAAAAGGAGTTGGGGCCCAGAGAAATCCTGTCAAGGCTCACCTCTGTGACCCACACAGCTAGGCCTCGCCTCCTGTTGAGCCCGCTGAGCCGTGAACTCAAGGACATCTGGATTAATCCACTTGATGATGTTAGGGCCTTCACCATCCACTCAGTTCCTAAAACCCTGTCAGCAGCCAAGTCTTCCACATAAGGCAGGTTTGGGGTGACCTCAGATCCCAGCCATGACACTGAGGGGAAGGCCAGCTGAGGGCTTTGTCAGCACCCACTCCTTTCTCTTCTGGGAGTGCCACATGGCCCTCGCTCTTACTCTGTGGACTTCACTGGGGATGACATCTCCCTTCTATGCTGTGGCCATCATGGGCCCCACCAACCCGTGCTCTGCAACCTCCCGGCCACAGGATTCATTCAGCCACCTTGGACTTTCTTGAGGACTTTCCCCAGATCACCCCAGGGGAAAAAAAAATCTTTCCTTTGGGCTTGCAAAGCTCTAAGAATGTAAACCTGCTGCTGCTTATGGGGAACCTGGCCAGGGGTAGGAAATGCCCCTTGAGGATGAAATAGGCATTGGAGAAAGTAGGATAAGGAAGGAATTTTCAAAATTCTTGATGTTTTTGTTATATTGTTCAATATATTTCTTTTTATTTCCTAATAAGGCACTATGCTGGGGGGTGGGCAGGATTCGAACTCACAAGCTTGCACTTGCCAGGCACTTGAAATCACCAGGATTTAACTTTCTATCACTTAGAACTAAAATAGACCTCTGCTCACACACCTAGTTGAGTAACGCTGCTATAGAACATGCCCTAGGTCTCCTAGATCTTTGCCAAGTTTCCTCTTGATTTTCTGCATCTATTCATCCAGCCATCCTTTCATCCACCCACCCATTTAATAACTCATCCATTTATCCACTCATATATCCAATGCACTACATTGAATGTATATAAAATTTGCCTATTGCATATCTTGAGTGTCTAATTTGCAATAATACATTCAATGACAAACATATACCCACCTTCCACTACCCTGCATGGCTGGAGATTGGTTGACAAAGGGTGACCCCTGTTATGAACTCAGCATTTGGAACTCACTCAAGAATTAGTCCCCAAAGGCAGTATCAGGTTTCACTGATGTCATCAACACATGGCTAGACATGAACCTTCCTTTACCAAACATGATTTGCCCAGCCTAATGCCATAACCCAAATGGGAGAGTCCACAATGACGGTGACAAGCATGTGGGTTTTCCTGTTAGACCTGATGCCAATGCCGTGGGCTCACCAGTGCCCTGAGTGTGGATTTCCCTGGAGGACTTAGGCACTCCACTCTTACAAGGTACTTCAGTGGCCACACGAGCCACAGTCGTGCCTCACAACCACAGAGCGATGTGCTACCCTTCAGGATGACTGTGTAATGCTGGAGAATCAGAGAGAGCTAGCATAGCCAACCATCCACTTCAACCTCCTGCCTTTCCAAGGCAACGCACAGAGAAGAAGCCGCGTGCCAAGACGATGTAAGGAGTTATAAGAAGAGACCAGCTCTGAGCTCCTCCTGCTGGGGCTGCTGCTTTTCGTACTCTGCACCTGTGCCTCCTTGGATCACATTCCAAAACAGGAGGATTTTGGAATGGGCTCATTTGCTCTTTGATCAGACCCTAGTGTTGATAGGTTAGGACAGGCAGCAGGCACTAGATGGCATTCCAAAGATATTCTTCCCACTGTCTGTTGCATCTGCCTCTGACCCACATGGTACAGTAAAGATCCGTGAACAAAGAATTTGTGGCAAGAAACTTCAAAAAGTATCTCAGCCAACTCCCCTGTAATGTTCATGCTTGGTTCACAGGGCCCAGACATGTGGCTGCAACATTTGTAGGTGGTGGAGCTTAGAGGGAAAGAGCTCTGCTCTCAGGTGTCGTCTCTAGATGCTTCCAGGACAGGGATCCATCATTTATCTCCTTGCTCTCTCTCTAAACTCATTATCCTTTTACTTAGTTAGCAAACTAACTAAGTAGTTCTCCTTAGAGTAAAGATTAACAAACAGGCAAGCATTTTTCCTTTGATTTTACCAAGTCCCTGGTAACCACCTTATCTTTCTCTTGTCTTCCAAAGTATTCTTTGAATTTTTTTTTTTTTTTTATCTAAAGAGAGTACAGTACAGGGACTAGGGAGATAACTCCATAGCATAAGTGCCTGCCTGGCAAGTGCAAGGTCATGAGTTCAAGCCCCAGTCCCGCAAAATTGTAAAAAAGAAAGAAAAGAGAACAAACATTAGAAATGATGCAGAACTTCACCAAACAAAACAACAGGAATTCAACAACAGTTGCTGTATTGCATCACGTTGTCTTCTAGTTGTTGAAATTACCAGACATAGGCAGGCAGGAGACTTTTGGGCTGGGGAGACAGCTCAGTAGAATAAAGACCTGCCTGGCAAGCACAGGATCCTGAGTTCAACCCCTGGTACTGAAGAAAATATAAACATGCAAACTTGGTTTTTTTAAAACAAAAAATTTTTAAGGAATTAAAAAGGACAAAAAATTTTCAGCATCAACTGCTCTCCTCTGTACCCTCATCCTCCTTGAGTCATTTGCGTCTGCTGTCCATGTTGTCATCTTGCATCTCCGTTCCTTGGTCTTTGGGACGTTAACTTCTCTCAGAGGCCACTTGGAATTAATAATAAAACCCAGCAGCTTTCTTTTAGTCCTACTTTTTTTTTTTTTTTTTTTTTTTTTTTTTTTTTTTTTTTTTTTTCGGGACCGGGGTTCAAACTCATGACCTTGCACTTGCCAGACAGGCACTTGTGCCTCGGAGCTATCTCCCCAGCCCCGGTCCCACATTTTTATATTGGTGTTGTATTGTGTGATTTGCTGGCCATGCAGCCCTCAGTCCCTCTTGATGCTTCCCGTTACATCTCTATCCCCACCTTCTTGGCACATGTGTTCCAAGTATGTCCCCAAGAGACCTTGTCCCTCTGTTGATAGCTCTGGCCACTCAACTCTTCATTGAGCGTGGGGTGCTGTGCCGGGAGCTGGAGACTCAGGCTGGGTCACGTGGCATTCATTGCCTTGGTGAGCTCCCGGTGATCCACAGAGGTGGTTAAATTCACCCGAACGCCATGTGAGGCCGAGTGATGGACGAGCTCCTTCCTAGAATCGGGGAAGTGCATATCTCAGAGCTGAACAAGACCTTAGAGATCTTTAGTTCAATTGCCATGTTTTACACAAGAGAAAACAGTGCAAAGAAAAGTTCGTGGCCTACAGGGAGTTGGTAGAATGGCTAAGACTAGGCCTGAAGTTTCCTCACCTGTATTCTTCAGGGACTTGCTTAACATGGCATTTCTAACAAAATAAGAAAGCACCGTGGGCTGGGAAGATGGCTCAGTGGTCTAAAAAGCCTGCTTAGGCAAGCTTAGGCAACCACAGGGACCACAGGTTTGATTCCCATCACCACATGCTGCACCAGCCCCATCCCCAGGGCGGGCTGAGCCAGCTATAATAAAAATAAAATAAAAAATAAAAAAAGAAAGCACCGGGCCGGCGAGATGATTCGGTGGTCTAAAGCGCCTGCTTAGGAAAGCTCAGGTAACTGCAGGGACTGCGGTTCGATCCCCGGCACCTCATGCTGCGCCAGCCCCACCACCAGGGCAGGCTGAGCCAGCCATAAAATAAATAAAGAAACAAACAAACAAAACAAGCAAACACATAAATAAATAAATAAAATTTTTTAAAAAAGAAAGCACCATAAGACCAAAATACTGTCTGGAATTTTTTCTGAGATACAAATACATTTCGCTGAGTTCACTGTGCAAAGAGCCACCATTAGAAACCGTGTCCTCAACACACTTACAAGAGGCCATTCACTCGGAATCCTAGAAGTGGGCCTCCCTCAAGGAAAGGGGAGAAACAACTCACTAAGCACTTACTAAAAGCCAGAAAACTAAGACCCTACATTTGAAAGAACCACATAAATGTTGGAGCCAGAGTAGGATTAGAACTCAGTTTTCCTACACTTTTTTTACTGTTCTTTTCAAGAGCCATAAACTGACTGTGTGAGGCTCCACCTGGGGCAGGGCAGAGAGGAATAGAACTGTGAGACTACTGAGTGCGGAAGCCCCTGATGGACCCACTACGTGAATGTGGACAGCAATTATCTCTCCTCTCTACTCCCAGACAGGGCCAGGCACATGGACAGGCCATCCTTGACATTCCCTGGAGTGCCTTGCTTGAAAGGACCCTGTGCTTGAGTTCATGTTGTCTTCTTGAAATTCTTAATAATTTTTGAACAAGGGGTCCTGAGGAGTAGGGAGTCAGATGTGCTTCCAGATTCCAATGAATTCTTGCTTCTCCAAGCGCATCCCAGATCACTCACCTGAACCACTCGCTCTTGGCTTCATCTCCATCTCCGTGGGAAGGGCTGCCGAGAGGCACGGCCTGCGAGGAGCTAGAGCCAGCCGGCTGCCTCTGTGGGTTCTCTACAAGAGCTTTAGTCTCCACGACATCACAAAGCTCTGCTCTCCTGGGGGTGACAGAATTCCCCAGTAGCTGACTGCCAACCCTTTACTCCTCTTCTGCTCAGGGTTCTGAGCGCCAGCCGTCTCTCCCAGGCCATCGCAGTGGCTTCTTTCTAGCTGCTACCCCAGGATGATTCTAATCAGCCAGTGCTGCGTTTTCTTTCCAGCGCCCTGTGTGTGTAGTCTCTACTAAAACCACAATGTCTTCTCTCCCTTCCTAGGTCCCCTAGGTGCTCTGAGTTTTGTATCTTCTCTCTTCTCTAGAAGAGAGAAGTGTGCTCTCCTTATGGTTCTCATCAGTTAACACTGGCCCTGATTTTCAAAGTCCAAACCCCAACTTCTCTGGAAAGGGCCTCTCTGATTACCCCTGTGTATCCTCTGTCTCAAAGTGGCTGAATCCTTTTTGTTTTTGCTTTTTTTTTTTTTTTTTTTTTTTTTTTTTTTTTTTTTTTTTTTTTTTTTTTTTTTTTTTTTTTAGTTTATTTATTTATCTTTTTTTTGAGAGGGGGCAGGGTTCAAACTCACGACCTTGCACTTGTCAGGCAAGCACTTGTGCCACGGAGCTATCTCCCTAGCCCTCTGAATCCTTTTTGAAGATGGCCAGTGTTACACCTCGTGCCCTCCCCATCTCACCTAAACTCGCAAGCCCAGCAGCAGCCAGTGAGTAGCACTGATTCTCACCATAGGAGGAAAGGCAGGAAATGCGCTTCCTGGGAGGCTGGGTCACAGGCTTACAGACCAGCTTGCAGGCTGTTGGAGGGTGAGTCAGTAGGAGCCTTGTCAAACCTGCTCCTCCAGTTGGGACTCTGGGCCCAAGCCTGTCATCCCTATGCCCAGGGTGATCACAGATCTCACTGGGGCATTGCTGGTTGGCCTAAATGTTCATAAAGGGAAGGTGGACACCAAGACAAGAGAAACAGTGCGTGTTTAAATGCTAGGGGAGTCCTTCTAGCCCCTGGCTATTCAAAGTGGGCACTATGTGATGAAAAGTGGGAGATACAAAGGTTACTGGAAAGAGCAGGGAATGAGGAAGCCAGGCCCAGTGGGAAGTGGCCATGGGAACTGGGAAGTGAGTGAGACGAAGACAGAAGCTTCAAGACTCTGACCCATGTCTTTAAGATTGTCAAAGAGCTGCTGTGAACTAGCAGACATGTCTCCAAGATCCCTTGGAGACAGAGTTGGACCAAGGCAGGAGGGTTATAATAAGCAAAGCTCTTCTTATCAGAACTATCAAACATGGAGGAGTAATAAGAAAAAAGGAACAGAGAACAGCCAAGTCAATGACCCAACCTCAACTGTACCTTCAACATCCACTCAGGTCTTCTGTCTCTCTGCATGAGTCTCCTCACCAATCCCTGGCACTCAGAATGATCTTCAAATCTCTTTCCTCCTCCTCAAGCCTCAGATTCTACCCCAACACAAATGCATCAGCCATTCCCCAGCCCCACTACTGTATCTCCTTACATCATTTCCGGTAACAGTCCCTTAACCAATGTCCCAGCCTGCTACCTAATTCCCACCAACCTGGCTCCATTTTGCCACAGTGCAACTTGAAAATATGCAAACCTAGATATGTTGGACTCTTACTAGAAGTGCTCCGATGGATTCTTGGTGTCCTCATGATCTTCAAGTGCCTTCTTGACCCAGCCAGTGTGGTCCAGGGCACCCTACACCCCAGCAGCGCTGGATGCCTGAGACTCCATATCATACCATGCTTTCTTTGGACCAGTGAATGTACAACTTTTCGCTGCCTTAAAGACTCTCCTGTCTGGCTACTGCCTCCAGCCCACCTGCTCCGCTCCACCTAGCTCTCTGCTATTTACCCTTTAGATCTCAGGTTTGGTGTCACTTTTTCTAGGAAGCTTTTCTGGATCCCCCAGGTGTGACTTAGCATCCTCATCATGCCTACCCTCAGCAGACTATCACAAGCGTTTGGCAGGCAGGTGACATGTTTCTATAGAATCACCTGTACTCCTCATTTTGCCCCTACACTACACAGCAGGAAAGAGATATGTTTTATTTATTCTCATCTACATGTACCAGGTCCTAACACAAAACAGTTCCTGAGTGTACAATGAAGTCTGTAGAAGGAACCCTGCTTTCTGCATGGAGAACCACAGGTCTAGTCTGTAAGATGTACACCTCGCCTACCCATAAATGGTAAGTCATTATGTGTAATAGGACATTCCAATGTTCACACTCTGCTTCAAACAAAAACTGTCTCTAGGTGGTGGTGCTCAGGATCCAGATTTAGTTGCATAATAGGATTCCAGAGAAAAGACTGACTGCCTGTTTGGTTTCTATAGCATCAAATTCATTGTCAAGACAGTTGGAAGGGTCACTTATTGATTTTCTGTAAGTAGCCTACAGACCTCCTGCCTCGCTGTGTGTTATCGTATTTCTGTGACTCCCCTAGAACCTGGCATCCTTGTCTCGCTTAGCAGAGACAAATGGGGAGGAGGTCAACAGCCAGAAAAAGGAACTTTGCCCTGCTTCTTGAGCCTTGTACGTGGACTCAGAAGAGGTCATAGATGTAAATGTAAAAATGAAAGCACCCGGGCCGGCGAGATACCTCAGTGGTCTAGAGCACCTTCTTGGGCAAGCTTGGGCAACCACAGGGACTGCGGTTCGATCCCCGGCACTACATGCTGTGCCAGCCCCACCCCCAGGGCAGGCTGAGCCAGCCAGAACACAAATAAATAAATAAATGAGGTTTAAAAAAATAAAATTAAATTAAAAATGAAAGCACCCAAGAAACTATTTGTGACCTAAAGTTTAGGGAGAGATTTTAGGTACAGTGCCAAAGACACAATCCAAATGGAAAAATATGAGTTATTTCGGGACTTTATTAAACTTCAAAACTTTTGTTTTGTGAATGACCCAATGAAGAAGATGAAAAGTACCAATTGAGCGAAAGTATTTGCAAATAACATACTTGGCAAAGGATTTCTTTTTAAAATAAAACTCTCTACACTTAACAACAAAAATCTAGGGGCTGGGAAGGTAGCTCAGTAGAAAAAGCACTTGCCTGGCAAGTGCAAGGCCCTAAGTTAAATCCCCAGTTCCAAAAAAATAAAATAAAATAAAATAATTAAAAAAGAGCAAATGCAGCAGTCTAAAGCACCTGTTTAGGCAAGCCTAGGCAACCACAGGGACCAAGGTTTGGCTGAGCCGGCCATAATATAAACAAATAAAGTTAAAGAAAAAAAAAAAAAAGCAGGGGCCAGTGAGATAGGTCAGTGGTCTAAAGAGCCTACTTAGGCAAGCTTAGGGAACTGCAGGGACCACAGTTTGATCCCCGGCACCACATGCTGCGCCAGCCCCAACCCCAGGGCAGGCTGATCTGGCCATAATTAAAAAAAAAAAAAAGCAAACGACTTGCCTGCTCCACTAGAGAAGATACACAGCAAATAAATATGAGTAAAAGGTCAAACATTATGAGTTATTAGGGGAATGCAAGGGCAGACATTCCACTGCACACCTACTAGAAATGTTAATTTTTAAAATGCTAATAAAGTAAACACTGGCAAGGGTACAGAGA
>PVKN010019041.1:0-16555 GCA_004027915.1 Capromys pilorides | reverse complement strand
TTAAAGGGATAGATGAATGTAGCCTTAACTCAAAAGACAACTTAGACATGTAGAAGACAGTGTTTCTTTAAATTTAGAGAAAAATAAGATACAAAAGAGAGAAAGTGTAATCATAGTAGATACATAGCTGAATTCTAAATGGCATGTATATGATATAAATATACAGGAAAATGAGGTAGAAAATATGTAAGTATATTGAATGAGTTAAGGAACCAACCAGAGTTCTTATCTTCCATAGTGGGAAGTCTAGATAATATCTAGTCCTGAGAAATCAAGACTAGCAGGGCCAGGGAGACAGCTCAGTAGAATAAGCGCTTGCCTGGCAAGCACAGGGGTCCTGAGTTCAATCCCCAGTACTGCAAAAAAAAAAAAAAAAATCAAGACTAGCGATAAACAGGGCCGGCAGTATAGCTTAGCTAACTAAGCACTTGCTTAGGGAAGCTCAGGGGCCAGGCTTCGGTTCCTGGCCCCGCATGCCATGCCTGCCCTGCTCTCCAGCGCACTGAGCCGGTGGTAGATTCTGGGTGCAGTGGTGCACACCTGTAATCTCAGCACTTGGGAGTCAGGAAAAAGGTGGATCACTATGAGTCCAAGTTGCATAATGAGACCCTGTAGAAAAAAAAAAATAAAAAGACTAGCAATAAAGGCATGTTATTTGACTGTACAAAGAAAAATATCAAAAGAATGGAAGAATTGCAGGTAGTTACTGTTAAAGAAGCAGAAAATCCGTAAAATTGTACTGAACCAGTCAACTCTTGCACCATATGCATGCTGTGAAAATCTGTTTTTCTCAGAGTTAAGTAACTTGTCTCAAGCCCTAATAAAATGAAGCCAAAGATGTCATGCAAGAGGAGCTGTGGGGAGGTTAGAACTCTTCCAGGAATGCCTCAAAACTACAGTATTCCAGAAGAGCTACTTGTAGGACACTTACTGTGACAACCACTGTCTGCACCAAAGAGCTGTCCCCAACCACTATGATAGACCTACAGAGTTCTTGGTTTCAAATGAGCTTACGTGGACTCTGCTTTTTTACTTTCAAAAATTTTCCTTTGCTCCAACTTCTTCCCTAACACATCCCTTGCTATTCCTAAATGGTCTTTATTTTAGAGAAACAGTCTCTTCTCCACTTTCACTCAATCTAAGTTAGCAATGTAAATGATTTTGAAAAACCAAAAGAGAAAGCAGCTGGCTAAATAAATACTTCTGGGAGGGTTAATGTAAACAGAGTTGCTAAAACTAATCAACATACACAAGACTACATCCAGGCACATTCTTCAACCCAATTCTGATGCTGCTGTGGGTTGGTGACCAGTGGAGTGTATTCCCCATGGTTTTGTATGACAGTGTTGAGGTGGGTGAGACCTTAAGAGGTAGCCCTAGAGGCTGGGGATCTAGCTCAGTAAGGCACGGGCCTAGTGTGCATAAGGCCCTGGGTTCGATCCCCAGTTCTGAAAAATATCTGAAAAATTAGATCTAGTAGGAGGTCACAAGATTGGCCCCTGTCTTCCTGGCTCTGTGTCTGCCTCTGAGATTTGCTCCTACCACTGTGGTACCTCCATGAGTCCCTTGCCACAGCGGTGTGATGCCAACACAATCACAGATTGTCTAGCCTCAGGAATCTCACTATTCTATGATGAAGTGAACTAGTACAGTGCATGTGAATACAACAACTGGAGAGGTGCCTGGGTTGCATAAGGAAAACAAGCACAAAGAATGCATCGCATCCTTCTACATTTTTTTCCAGTACTGTTGAACACAGGGCCTTCAACTGGCCAACATCTCTGACTCTTTTCTATTTTTTATTTCAAAGCAGTCTAAATTTCTGAATTATTTAGACTATGCTTGAACTTGTGATCCTCTTGTTTCAGCCTCCTAAAGTACTGTAGTAGGATTCCACATATGTGCTGTTCCACCTGCTTCCCTCTACTACTAACAAACTGGTGAAGAACTTCTGCCATTGCACAGAAATAACAGAATAGACAAAAGAGCTTATGATCAGTGGCTCTAATCTGGTAACCCTAGAGTCTGGATAAAGGAAAGGGAATTAAGTTGCCTATGAAATGCAAGCAGCAGAGTCATATATCCTCCAGTGAAGCAGTGAATGCTTATCCTTAAAAGGTAGTTACAGGCCAAGCATGACGGCACACACCTGTTATCCCTGCCCTCCAGAGGCTGAGGCAGTGTTAGCCTGGGTTGAGGCTAGCCTGGGCTATATGAATGAGTTCACATCCAGCCTCCAGCCTGAAGTACATAGCAAGACCCTGTGAAAGAAAGAAAGAAAGAAAGAGAGAGAGAGAGAGAGAGAGAGAGAGAGAGGAAGGAAGGAAAGAGAAAAGTTGTTATGAATACTTGCAGCCCTATGTAAATAAAGATCAAAATCTTTTTGACTTTGACATTATCTTCACTTGAAGCATAATCTCTTTAAAATCATCTTAGATCATGAGCTTTTCTAAGATTCTCTTGTCATTTTACACCCTAGTATGTATATATGTTAAGCCATTTGGCTTATTAGAAAAACCTTACAACTACCTTCCAGTGAAAAAGCAGAAAGTGTACACTGCACACAAGTGGTGGGGATAAGGTCCTCTCACTCCAGAGCTCCTCACTGTTTTGTTTTGTTTTTGAGAGGGTTTCACTATGCAGTTCAGACTGGCCTTGAACTCACTTTGTAGCCCAGGCTGGCCTCAAACAAGTGATCCTCCTGCCTTGCCTCCTGAGTGCTGGGGTGACAGGCACGCGCCACCACACCTAGCCGAAGCTACTCTCTGAAGAGGTGAGCACAGGCAGCACAGGAAGGCTGGAGGAGATGTGAGGGCTGGAGCCCATACCGAGCATGGCGCCTGTGCTGAGGCCTAAAGATGGTGCCTGTGGTCTTAAAGGCATCCTGACTGTAGAGGGATACCTGGCAACAGGATCTAGCTCCCAGGTAGGTGCCATGGCAAGGGCTTGGCTGCAGTGTCACTTTGTGCCTGCCCTGCACCACTGAGAATGGCTATGCCTGACAGTTAGTACAGTGGCCTTAAAGTACAGAAAGTACACCTTATCTGGGTGTCTTTTTTCCTTGTTTGTGGGAAAATGGGCTTATTTTTGAGAGATGAGTAAAGAGATGAGGCCTGCGTGCAGTTAGAGTTGCTAGAAGGGATGAGTGGGCACAGGGAAAAGCCCAGCTGCTTTACTTCTGCTCTGCCCTTGCTGCTTTCTCGGCCCCTAGGCCACCAGAGTCCCGTCCCACCCCACTTGTATACTTGTGCCCACCTTCCCATGGCAGAGGGCCAGCCTGAGGCATTTTCATCCCCAGGCTGTCTCCGTAGGAATCTTGCTCTGCAACATACAAGAAAATTGGACTGCTTTCCAAATTGACACAAAGACACAAGATTCCATACTAACGTAATTTGCAGCTGTCAGTATTGAGAAAGTGGGAAAAGTTGAAACTACTTGTCCTATACTCCGTAATTTCAAAACATGTGTAAGATTTAAAAAGGAGAACAGAAAAGATTGAGTTATATATTAAATTGACTGCTGGTTATCACAGATACCTTAGTCATAAACGCCAAAGATTTAAAAAAAGAAAATGTGTATGTTTAATATATGGAACAAAATAAGCCTGTTTTTTGACATAGGACTTGAGGAGAAAATAGGTCAAAAAGCCCAACCACCCCTGAAATGAATTTTAGACTTCTCTTATTGGTGTGATGGGGCAGTAGGAGATGTCAGTGATGGCTGCATTGCTCATAGAAATGATTTTTTTTTTTTTTTTTTTTTTGCAGTAGGTGCTAAATTAGATGTAGAAAGTAGGAGAGTTTTCAGACCTACATTGTCATGTCTGACCTTCCAGGTCCCAGTCGTGGAATCATAATAAAAACGAGATGTGGGCTTATCTCGACATGCAGCAATAACTGGCAGAGAACAGTTTTCGAGCTTCTTTTCAAATGGGGTGACACTGGGGTTTATTTGGGGTCACCAGGGAGCTGCATTGGTTTTGATCAGTTTTTAGAACTGTCTAGCAGCTTATCTGTGGGTCAGAGAAGTTTAGTTTCTCCATTCTTTTTCATCATGCCCCCCTTGGGTGCTATGTGGATTAGCCTCTGGAGGCTGGTATAAGGCCTGGAGTGTTAACAGATGTGCAGATCCAGATTCTGTATCCGTTGTATCAGGCTCCCAAGCTCGGCTCTGGAGAGAGTTAGATTCCGTAAAGGTAAGTTAACATCGCTCACTAAATAAAAGATACGATAGAAATCTATAGCATCCAAGGATACTAATTAGCAAAACCCACACTGCATGATTGTTGTCCAGGTGCAAAACGTTACTCTCTCATACATCTCTATCCTAACTGCGTTTGCTTTGCTTCTTGCTTAATTGGAAACAGTCCAGCCAAGGACTGATAGCCCTGATCTTTCTGAAATATCACTGGGACAACAGATATGTTATCATATGTTAAAGGAATGTTTAAAATTTTAGAAATAGCAAAGAAACTTCATGGATGGGTAATATTTGCACCTATAAGTTAATCTATAAATATTGTTGCCCTTATGAGAGTGGTGTGGTGCCTGCCTGGCAAGCACAGGGTCCTGAGTTTGATTCCTGGTACAAAAACTTGCAACAATAATAGCACAAAATTCCATACTAACATAATTTGTAACTATCAGACAGTATTGAGGAAGTGGGAAAGTTGAAACCACTTGTCCTATGCTCTGTAATTTCAAAAAATATGTAAGATTTAAAAAGGAGAACAGTGTGTTGTAGCACATTGGTTGCCCCACAGTGTCTGCTGTACTGTGAGGATGGCATTGGCTTTAGGGTCCTAACACTGCAATTGCTGATCTTTCTGAAATATCACGGGGAGAACAGATATACTATCACATGTTAAAGGAATGTTTTAAATTTTAGAAATAGCAATGAAACTTCATGTGTGGGTAATGTTTGCATCTATAAATTAATCTATAAATATTGCTGCCCTTATCTGCAATGCTTCGGAGAAGAAATTCAGTTTTCAGATTCTTTGGATTTTGGAATATTTATGTGGACTTTACTGGTTGAAAATTTAAATTGAAAAAGGTAAAATCCTAAAAGCTGAAGAATGTTAGATTTTAAGGTTAGAGATATTTAATTGATACTAAAATTATTGGGCAAGAACTTGGGTGAGAATTGAATTAAACACTGTCTTATTTGTGTTATCAAAGAGTTTAGTTTCAGGGTAACAAAAGGGGCAGGGAAGACCTTCATGGGCATAATAGTTGTTCTTGTGCTCCAAAGTTTTCAGTATATGAAATATGAGGAGCAAATCATTTGTCTGACTGTATCCTATGCTATTATTAGTTGTTTTATTTCCTTATTTTTTAAAGTAAGGCTAAATCATAATATAGCTATTGATTTTGTCCCTCCTGATATTTTTCTACTCAACAGAGGACAGTATTTGCTGTCATTTTACTGTCCTATACATAACATGTCATCAAAGAAAGGAGCAAGTTTTATGAGAGTGCACACATCCTTTTAAAAAAAGGATAAAATATAAATTGATTCTAGGCAAAAAATTTATGAGAAATACATTTCAAATGATAGAGTATTTGCAGTTGTCATCTTGAAGTACCATTTGTAGTTGTAATAATAATAATTCTATCTGACATAAAAATTTTACTTGATTTACTCATCTGCCTAAGAATCATAAACAGATCATTCATTGGTACAGCCACTTGATGAATGGCATTAATACCAAATGTTAATATTCACAAATTTTAGATTCATTCACCAAGTGTCCAGTACTTACTATGTGCCTGGTTACTGGCTAAGTATAATACTTGTTTATTCCTCCCAATTAGTTTATAGTCTACTTACTTTGTCTTGCTAATGTAGCACCTGGCACATGATGGGCATGTGATGGATGAATGAAATTTTACTTGTGGTTTAGAGCTCTGTCTCAATTACTTTTCTCTCATTACTAGGACAAAATACCCAACACCCAAAATTAGAGAAGGAAAGATTTATTTATCTCACAATTATTGCAGGTTTCAGTCCATACTTGGCTGGCTCTAAGGCAGAGTGGCGTATGGCAAAGGGTAGCAGTTTGTGGAGGTGGAAGTCATCAAAGAGCAAAGAGAGGAGCAGCAGCTGCAAGGCTAGTGAGCCTCTGTCCCTCCCCCACATTGTATTGAGGTTGTCCACTCCAGGCTAGGTGTAGCACTCACACCCACAATCCCAGCATTGGGTCATGAATTAATCACAAACTCCAGCAGCTGCCCCAATGACTGTATGAGGTTTTGTGGGGGATGTCTAGACACAAACCATAGCAAGGTCCAAGAGCACATTTTAGATATATGTGGTGAGCGGAAAGATCACCAATGTGGTTGGGTAACTCTTCACAGGGATAGGAATGTCAGCTAGGTATCGGCACAGGGAAGAGTGACCAGGTAGTACTGAGATGGCCATTGTCCCAGATGCTTAGAATCAAGCAACTGGATCACTATGGGGAGGCAGTCTCTAGTAGAAATAAAGGACATAAGGGTAGAGAGGCTAAGGTTACTTACAAGGAATTTATTGCAGTGTTATGTACTAACTGAGGTCTTGGAGGGAATGTTGCTGAGTAGGAATTTGAGGAGTTTGAATGCTTAGTGAAAGTAAATCCAAACTGGTGGCATTAAGGGAAAGGTCAGCGTTATTTGACATCGTCCATTTGTATGGCACTTTCATAGTGTTAGAAAAGTAAAGAGTGCTACCCAGAGGGCAGGACACTGATTCTCTCTTCACTGAAGAATTTGTACAGTGAATGTCAGTGAGAGATTTATAAGAGAGCATGGCTTAGAAAATTGTTTCTGTTTGGGACAATCAAGAATGGAAGGAGCAGTCTTCCAATTGAGCCTCTATCTAACTGAATGCAGTACATGGAGATGGTGGCAGTGACATTCTTGGCAGAGGGGAAAACTTCTGCAAGGTTCAGGGTCAGGGAAATGCAAGATCTATCAGGGGCAAAACATTGTCTTTAGAGTTAGGGTCAAAAGTGGGACAAGCTTTAATGCAATACTTGAAGCTTGATTCTGTGGCCCTTGAAAGTTTCTAAAAGAGGAGAGTGACATTAGGTGCCCACACACTTGAAAACTCATTCTGGCCTCAGGAAAGCAGTGGATTAAGCAGTGATTCTAAACCCTTGCTTCAAGTTAGCTTCAGCTAGGGGCTTTTTTAAAAATCAATTCCCAGCTTGTACCCCATATCAATTAAATCAAACCCAGACATCAGTATTATTTCAATCCCCAGGTTATTGCAATATACAGCCAGGGTTGCAAAGTAATGATTGTGAGCCAAAACTGATGAAATCTAGCAGGGGCCACATGCTAAGTGGTTTCAGCTTTACAAGCCATGTGGCATCTGTGGCACCTACTCAGCTCTGGCCTTTGAGCACAAAAGGATAGACTCCATGTAAGGAATGAGAGTGGCTGTCCCAATAAAACTGTATGTATAGATTTGGATTTAATAATTTTCACCTGTCCCAAATGTACTGATTCTTTTGATTTTTCCCCCAGTCATTGAAAAGTATAAAAACAAATCACAGAGTATACAGAATTATGAGTTAAAATTAGTTTTTGGCCCACAGATCGTATTTTGCCAGCCCTTGATTTAGAGTGTGAAGATTGGGCCAAAGTAGTCCAGGAAAGAAAACATTATTCTAATAATCTAGATAAGACATAAAGCTTACTTTCTTTGTTTGTCTGAATGGCAGGATAGAGATTAGTGATACTGAATTGACATTTATAGCAACTCATGTTCCTGCCTGCTAGTTTTGAGCACCCAAAAGTTAACCATACAAAGGACTTTGGATGAACCGCTGTGTTATGTATGGTATTAAGTGCTCCTTGACTTTGTCCTTTTGCTTTGCAGGGATTTTGGCTTATGTTGAAAGTACTTTCTGTCCTGTTACTTGTAAGGTTACTCCTTTCGGCATAAGCTGTTAATGAGTTAAGTCTCCTTGTGCCTGCCATGCCTTTAGAAACCAGGGTAAGGTCCATAAGAGAAGTAAGCCTCCTTGCATTTTATTTTATCAGATAGCACTGCATTACTGCAGGTTTTCCTGTTTGCATTGGTGGCCTGTTCAGGTCCTACACCTATGCCATAACCCCATCACCATCACCTTTGTGAGCAAAAAGACTGATTGTTATAGCTTTCTTTCCAAAGGTCACTTTAGAAATTGCAAGTCTTAAATCTATTCAATTGGTGTTCCATTTATTTTTCAGAAGTTACCAAGTAGGGAGTTAGACATATAGCAGCATCCTGTTCCACAGCCAAATCCTCAGTATGCCTCAGAGGAATTCCTACACATAGAGTCCCTTTTTCAGTAAAAGAATAGGTCAGGAAATAAGGAAGGTATAACACAGTGATTAACAATGAAAGTACCTGACAGAATTGAGAACATAGAATGGCAAGAGCTCAAAGACTGCAGGGAACTGATCAGCATAGAGGTTGATAGTTGGAGGACACCTTAGGGATCAATCACCGTGGCTACTGGTTCTCAACTTTGGCCACACTGGAAACCCCTGAGCACTGTTCCACAAGACAGGTAAAATCAGACACACTGTGGGACGGATGCACCGGTGTATTTCAGAGGTTTGCTATCATTCTAACAAGGGTGAGAATTGCAAGCCTAATCCACTTCCCTCACTTACCTGGAGTTCAGAACAGATACCTTGCCCAAAGTCAGAAAGTGGTTAGCCGCCGGGATTTTAGCCTCAAGTTTTCTCGCTTCATCTTCTCTCTTCCCTTCATCTGGGTGCTCCCTGTGTGCTGTCTTTCCTGACGTCTCTAGCTTACACCAGCATGCTCGGGAATCTGCGGTGCCCATCTCCCTTCTGAGCACCATGCCTTAAATACTTTTACATCTAGTTTCTTTTTTGCTGTCTCTCTAGATGTCTCTCAGCCTTCTCAAATTTATAATATTCAAATCTGTATTCCCTGCTCCTCCCTCCCAGTACCTATACCTGCTTCTCAGTGTAGATTCTTGGATCAGTGAAGGGTTCTTCTTTCCCCTTCCTTAACTGAGCCCCAAATCTTGGAGTCTTCCTCTGCTCTTGCCCCCCATCCTATCAGCCACCAAACACTGTCTACCTTACCTCTCAGTTATTTCTCACATTCAGCCAGCCTTCTCAGCTTGCCCTGGTTTCACATGGGGCTCTACCTTTAATACCATTCTTCTTCCTCAAGTAGATGTCTGATCATTTATCACTTCATTTCTTTAATTATTTATTTATTTGCTATAGAGTCTCACTACACAACCCAGACTCATAATGAGTCTCCTGTCTCAGCCTTCCCAGTGCTGGGATTACAGGCGTGTGCCGCCATGTCCAGTTTCAGGGCTGTAGTGTGCCCAGGATTCCAGCACCAGACATGGTATGCAGTACCAGGGATTGAACCCAGGTTCTTGTACTTCCCACGCATACGCTTAGATCACTGAGCCATCTCCCAAGCCCTACTACATTTCTTGTGTCATGTGTTCTAGTCATTGAGCCATATTTTTTAAATTCAGTAAAGTTCCTTCCTTTCCTCTGTCTCCATATGCCTTTATTTAACCTGCTTCCTTAGAGTCCACATATGGCATAACCTGTCTATAGAATCAACTCCTTCATTCCTATTTTTATCAAAAACTGAATTCTGGGGCCGGCCAGATGGCTCAGCAGACAAAGTGCCTGCTTTGACAGAGTGCAGCAGCTAGACTTCAAATCCCCATATGTGGTGTGGGTCCTGCCCCCAGAGCATACTGAGATAGAGATTGAGACTGGGCGTGGTCATGCACACCTAGAATCCCAGCTCTTGGGAGGCTGAAATCAGGAGGATCACTACAAGTCCAATCTATGTAACGAGACCCTGTAGACCCTGTACTAATTACATTAAAAAGAAAAGGAAAAAAAAAAAAGACTGAACTCCGCAGTAAGCAATGTTTTCATCGACTTCCATGGGTCCACATCACTCCTGCCTTGGTGTCAGGCCACATCCCTGACAGTTCACCCTTTTGCTTACTTCAAAAGATTTCTTGGCTCCCTCATTTCTTTGTCCTGACTACAGTGTCCCTGCTTACTAAGCGCTTGTCCTCATGGTAGCTCTCATGTTCTTACCAATCCTTTGCCACTGACCCCTTTGGCTCTGGTGCTCTGGCCCTTTTGTTGTAGTGTGAAGTTTTCTGAATGTCTCATTTGTAGTAACTCACTAGTTTTTTCTTCCTAGCCTTTATATTATTTGTGATCTGACTCCAGTCTCTTTGGAATGTTTTTAGAGTATGGCAGTCTCAGTCTCTATCAGACAATCGTTGTTGTTGCCGCCAGTGGCTCTGCATGGCACAGAGCTCAGCGATTCACAACCCAGCTGTCCAGTTCAGAATGTCTTGGCTGCTTAACTTCTCCTCTTAACTTTCTGCTGCTACCTACCAGTGGACCAGGTACTCGTCCACTTCTCAGCCTTGCTATAGAAAGGGAGCCCAAAAAAAGTCAATGTGTTGAAATTCCAGCCTGATCATTTGACTTCTCACCAAGAGTACTGTCTGATGAGCATTTACATGTTTTTATAAAATACCTGTTATGCATATATCAAATTTACAGAAAGCTTATAGGCTTTATCATTTTTGAGAATCTACTTAGGAACCCTAGTTTATTTAGGTGAGCTGTAGCTTACATCTAGAAAAATGGCAAGGGAAGCAATGAATTTTAGGGCTTAAAAGGAGTAAGGTTGGTGGGTGTCAGTGATTCAGATGATTAGATAACCTCATGTTTCCATATAGGTTCTGTCTCACATGGAGATTCTGTTAGAGCTGATCTTTGTTGTAAATCTTTGATAGAAATGGAAATGATTCCATTGTCTGGCAACCCAGACAGTTAAAAATGCTCCCTTGGGAACTTTGGTTTTGTTTTTTTTTTTAACTTTATTTATTTATGTTATGGCCAGCTCAGCCTGCCCTGGGGGTGGGGCTGGTGCAGCATGTGGTGCCAGGGATTGAACTGCAGTCCCTGTGGTTGCCTAAGCAGGTGCTTTAGACCACTGAGCTATCTCATCGGCCCTGTTTGATTTTGTCTGAAAGCGAATTTACAAATGAGTATAAGGAAAAATGGTCATCAGCATTTGCAGTCCTTGGAGAGTGGAATATGAAAGCAATTTGTCAAGTTCAGTAGGATGGAGATTGCAGATGTTCAGCTTCTCAGGAATCCAGGAGGGTCTCCAAATTTATGTCCTGCCTCATCGTCAAGCCCTACTATAGCCCACGTAGACTGCAGGACTTAGCATGCACTTACTTTTAAATACCCTTTCATAGCTGTCTTCTGTGCCTCGGATTAATGATGAAAGTGACTTGAAAGTTCATTATATGATTCTGGGAGAAATGTTTGCTGCACTCACTGTACTTTGACCACCCTCAATCTAAGTTCATCACACAACTTGTTTAACATGTTTACTTTTTAAACACTTGGAGAATTAACAGGCAGTTGCATGACTGAGATGTTTGTTTTAACAGGCTGAAAAGTGGGAGATAATTTAGACATGCACTATGATGCAATAGGAAAATATCTAATTATTCCATTTTTGGCTCAGCTTTTGGTTTCAGTTAAAACTGCTAATAGCAAAGCTCAACATGTTTTGCAGAGTAGTGGCTGTAACATTGCCTGTATGGGAGGCTAGCTCACCAGTACTAATGGCCTTGTCTTAGTTGCTTTACATGAACACTTCTACAGTATTCTAACTTTAGGGCTAAAGAATCCCTTCTCAGAGGTTGTGTGGTCAGCAGTTAGAGTGAATCTGTAAGGCTATGAAGGATCATATTTGTTTCAAATTGTCCAGAAACCAACTTGCAATGTTAGAATGCACTGAAGATAAAGATGGCAAACATGGCAGCTAATGTTTATTCTTGTGCCTGGTATGTTCATCCCAATGTGTCAGGATATGTTATGATTCAGCCCCTCACTGAGCAAGTAGAAGGATCAGGGACTTTGCTAGACAGTTAATTGTTAATTTGATTTTAGTTTAAGGAACTATTGGCTGAAGTAGATATGGTCAAAGATATAGAGTTTAGAAGTCTAGATCAAAGAAAACTTTATTTTCTATAAAAGGGTGATAGGAGCTGACAGTAATGTAGTATTTGAAGACCACATAGTCACTGTTGTAACTTCTCAGATCTGCTGCAATAACATGAAAGCAGTCAGGTAATAACATAAATGACTATATAAAAGTCATTATAGCTTGTAGTTCATAAATGACTATGTAATAATTTATTGTTTTTCAACAAAACTTTATTTACAAAAATAGGAATTGAGCTAGGAATAAGGGCTTGCTTGGCAAGCACAAAGTCCTGAGTTCAATCCCTGATACCACCAAAAACAAAATAAGAAGAAAAAATAGAAATCGGGCTACATCAGTCATAACTTACCAGCTGTTATTCTGGATTCCAGAAGCTATATCACTGGATCTATAACTGGCTTCAGAGGAACAATAGCAGTAGTTTCCAGAACACTGGATAAACATATATAACCTTCCTTATCCATAGCTACAATGTCCCTGTATTTGGATATAATAATTTATTTCCAGAAAAAGGATTTTGGTTCCCTGCAGGCTTCCTTGGTGGCTAATCTGTGTATTTACTCACTTACCTCCCACTTCCTTCTCTCCCCAATTTATCAGAAGTACCTTATGAGAAAAGGCATGTGTAGGACTGTCGGTGTCAATTTGTGGTAGAACACATGCTTATTATATGTGAGGATTTGGGTTCAACCTAAAAAAAACTAAAAAAGTCTGTCAAAATACAGACATAAAATCAAAACCCACATAAAAAGTTTACACAAAGAAAGTTCTGAGCATTCCTTACCCACCTGCCAATTCAAGCTTATAGTTCAACCATTTCTGAAATTGATGAATCCTTGGAATACTCCCCAAGTTGAATATGGATTTACTGCCTAACATTTCATCTTCCCTAGCATAATTTCTTTTCTGGGAGAAAAAAAAAATCTCCAGTGTGTAATATCAAGTCTCTTACAAAAGGAAGAGGTAACAGTTGTCATTTTTCTTCTGATTGAAGTGTAAGCCAACTAAGTGGGTGTAAGGAGAGGAAATAGTAAATTATAAGCTAATGACAACTTTGATGGTCAAATGAACTACTCCAAACAAAATCCAAGACTTAAAAAACTAAAGTTTCATTAGCCAAAGAAACTATTTCCAGTTGTTTTAAAGATGTGTCTCTGCTCTCTAGGTAAAAGGAGAATTATTTTTTTGTGTTTGGTGGTCAGACGCTGGTCAGGAGCACCACTCACAGGAGAACTAAAACTTACAATATGGCAGCAGGGCCAAGTGATTTTATAGACTGGAAATGGGATTGTGACCTCAAAGTTAGTTCTCAAATAGAGACATTGGTCATTGGAAAAACTAAGATTATATACAAGTGACTTTAAGAGAAGACCCTGGTTATCATCTTCCAACTGCCTAGCTAAGCAAGTACAGAGTTATGTGAACCTGAGGCAAGAGATCTCTTAGGTCTCTGGCATTGAGGAGAGTATGTTGGACATGTCCATGAGGGCATTGGAAGAGATAAGAAATACTCCCCTGAGCCACACTGATACCAGGCAAAGATTTATTCACAAGTGAAAACTGAAGAAGCCTGGTGGATCCAAAAGCAAAATAGGAATGGTGCTAAGAACAGGTCACTTACATGACAAAATTTGAAGATAAAGTGCTGGGCTAATTGTATGATGAACAAAAAACTAATCATAACAAATATTGTAATCAGCTGCTGAGAAAATTGCTCTTCTAAAAGTGTTTCATCTATTCTATAAATTTAAAAGTTTTCTAACCTTTAAATGGAAAAAAAAATTCCTAAGAATTTACATCATAAGCCACTGTTCCTTCTCCTGCTCACTCTGGTTGAGAGGGCACATTGGAATAGCATCCACCTTTCACCATAATAAACATACTCACTATGTGATCCTGCACCTGTACCTGCATAATTTATCCTTCAAAGTGAAGCAAACTCTCAGGCTGGCAAGGATATTTGTGCCCAAGACTATCATTATATTTAAAAATCAAACTGAACCTTAGAAAAAGGATTTGTAAAGTTTTTAAATTTGAAAACTTGATGGGAGCTTGCACATCTGTTTATACAAGCATGAAGTTTGGTAAAGATAAAGTATAAAGGGGAAAAAAGTAATTTTCCAAACAAGATATTCTGAGAAATTTGTCACCCAGAGATAAGGGAGCTTTTCCTTGATTCATCCAGGAATCAGGAATCTGCAATATGCAGCTCTTCTAGAATCCCTGATACCACCAGTGAACACCAGTTTAATGCTAGACACCTTTGGTCACATCTGTATGCTGCACACCATCAGTCAGCGCTGAGGGTTGCTGCCCTCTGTTGCTAATCTTCATTGATTGTTGATCTCTTCAACCCAAGAGGGCCTCTCTGTCCACACTGCTCAGGATTAGAATCCTGAGTAGATTTAGAGGATGTTCCAAACATATACCACCTGAGAACTGCATCGTGAGCAGATTTGCTGAACCATTGGAGCAAATCTTGATTGTGACAGGATCTGTGTGGTAGCATAGGAATATCAGTATACCAGAGGAAGCTCTTAGACCAACCAAGACATGCAACAGGAACAGGGCATATGTAGCTGCATAGACTAGTGATTGGTCCATGTGTAGCTCTGTAATTGGTTCAAATTCAGGCTTGATTGATTGATCCAAGTCAGATTGAGGGTGTCCAAGATAGCCCCAGCTGTTATGATAGCAATGGTTCAAACATATATCAGGCAGAAGGCAGCTGCTGATTAGCAGCTATTGCATTTTCATGAAAAATAGCAGAACTGAAACCCAAGAATATTCAGGAGGGCCAAGTGCTCATCACAGCGTATTAGGGCTCGGGGAGATCAGTAATATTAATAATAGGCCCGGATCCCACTTTGATCTCTGATACATTAGGGGTTTTTTCCCACTATTTCTTCAAAGATGTGACAGCTTCTGGAGCAGCAGGAGTGTGAGGTATGCATAGCCACAGATGAGCAGTATCGCCTGTCAGAGCAGCCAAGAAAACAGCTACAAAGCCAACCTGAGAGGACACCAAGGCAGGCTGTCCCAGTGCATCCTTGTCTGAGGGACAGAGTGAGAGCAAAAGAAGCAGGGATGGGGGGTTGACAACCCTTGACCAAACAGTGTCCCTCCTGTCATAGGAAAAAGGCCTGGAGGGTCAGGCGCTTCTCATTTGTCTCAGAATAATGCCTTTCTTTCAAAGTAATAATCAGTTATATGCATGTGTGTGCCCAGAAGATTTGGAGCCGTACACAGAGTTGTTCATAGTTGTTATGGGGAAGGGACAGACTACAGTGGTTAGAAAACAAGCCACTAATTCAACTAGTAGTTACTGAGTGCCTACTATGTGTAAAACATCCTACAAGGCACATGGTTATGTGTCAGCAATAGAACAAAGGTGTCTCACAGCTGAAGCCTCAAGCCAGCTGTGGCCAGGAACCTGAAGGCTCACATAAATACATGCACATTTGTGCCAGCTCTAAGTAACAGCAACTGGTATAACAGTAATATTGAAATTCCCTAGATATGTACTGAGTCTCTTCATTTTAGTATCAGAACTATGCATTTTGAAAGAGTTTTTGATACTATCTAGTTTGCCTGGCTGTGCCATGACAGTGACTTACATAACCACAAAGTGACTTGGTTTTTATTTGCACCCAACCATGCTCACTAAATAAATACTTTTTGTAGGTAAACTTCAAAGTTGGTGAATGTCTACTTCAAAAAGTTACTATAGTAAAAGCCACATTTCCATGAATTCCCTCAAAATGCAGTCCTACCGTGGTTCACAAACTTCATTTGTTCTCTACAATTTTGGCAAAGATTGTACACATTTGTGTTTGTGTGAGAAACATGGCTGCAGCCCTGTTGGTTATCCAATGCAGAGTTGACAGACAAAACCTAAATTTTCCCAAATGCTTATTTGTGAACCAATCTGTTTGCAAACAAAAGCATTTATGAACCAAAGTACCACTGTACTCTTCCTTGCTTTGAAGAAACTTATCCTATCATTCTTACCAGGTGCAGTGACGCACACCTGTAATCCTAGCACTTGAGAGGCAGAGGCAGGAGGATCAGTGTGAGTTTGAGACCAGCCTAGGCTATAAAAGTGAGCTCAAGGCCAGACTGAACTGCATAGCGACACCCTGTCTCAAAAAGACAAAAAACAAAAACAAAAACAAAAAAACATTCTTTATACTTTGTGAAACATTCGTGAAAGTCCTCTTTCCTGAACGTCTTTGGTTGTATTGTTGTGACTATCTCAGTGTCCTGAATTGATTCAAAACATTTACCTTTCGTAGTCATTTTGTCTTTGGTGAGGACCCAGAAGCCACACAGTGCCAGATTCAGTACATAAGGTGGGTGAAGACATGCTGTAATATTTTTTTACAAGTCCATCTTTCTTTTGGATGGCACTTAGCAGCAGTATTCACCGTATTTTTTTGTCATGCCTATATTTGAGCATAAGTATATTTGAAGTGAGACAATATTTTGAGGATGATTAATGGCAATGTATAATTACTAT
>PVKN010019040.1:0-16555 GCA_004027915.1 Capromys pilorides | reverse complement strand
TCACCTACACTGTTGCCACCCCTGTGACCACCGCCACCTCCCAGCCACCTGTCGTGCAGACGGTCCACGTCGTCCACCAGATACCAGCCGTGTCCGTCGCCAGTGTGGCTGGACTGGCCCCAGCGAACACATACACAGTTGCTGGACAAGCCGTGGTCACTCAGGCAGCAGTGCTGGCCCCTCCTAAGGCAGAGCCGCATGAGAATGGAGAGCATAGGGAGGTCAAAGGTGAGCCCAGGACAGGATGGGGCCTTGGGCGGGGACAGCAGCACAGGGCTGGTGCCTGGCAGCCTGGTAGAAGGGAGGCCAGAAGGTGCTTCTTTATGACTGTGTTTTGTGACCTGACTTGCTTTGAAAGACGTTTTATGACAACTGTGCAGTTTATGTTGGCCTTGATTCACTTCGTAGCCCAGGCTGGCCTTGAGCTCAAAGCCATCTTCCTGCCTCAGTCTCCTGTTGGGATTACAGATATGTTACCATGCCAGGCCTAGTGCCATCTATTTTTTTTTTTTTTTTGAGGGGGTGTTGAACTGAGGACTTTGTACTTGCCAGGAAGGCACTTGTGCTGCTGAACTATGCCCCCAGTAATTTGTCTGATTTTTAATGTTTAAATTGCTGAGATTTTTATCAGCTTTCCAAAAATACTAGTTAACTAGTGCCATCTGTTTTTATTTCAGTGAAAGTAGAACCTGTTCCTGCGATTAGCCATGCCACCCTGGGCACCACCAGCAGGGTGATCCAAGCATCACAGGCCACCCCTGTCCAGACGGTCACCATAGTACAACAGGCACCTCTTGGCCAACACCAGCTTCCAATCAAAACCGTCACACAGAATGGGACTCATGTGGTGTCAGTCCCCACTGCTGTGCACAGCCAGGTGAACAACGGTAAGCCAGTGCCATTACAGCCTTCCTCAGAGTGGGTCCTGAGCTGTGGTCTGATTTAGCTCTGATGTTCTCTGGAAGTTCTTGTGCTTCTAAGCTGTAGCAAATGCAATCCCATAGGAACTAGCAGCTCCAAGGGAGGTGGCTGGTGTGGAGTTCCCATGGAGTGCATGGGAGTGCACTGCCAAGAGTTTCTGATAATGTAGGTGTTCCTTGCTCCAAACACCTTTTGAGACCCATGCACCAAAGAGATGCTGCCAGTATTCTCTGAGACCCGAGGAAATGTCAGAACCCCAGCCATGGGCCTGCCTGGTAGAATGTGCTAGGGAGTCCTAGCTGTCTTGAAGCCTACTCACAAGTACAGGGTTTCCAGATTCATGTTGTACAGGCATGTCAGGTTTGCAGGTAGCTTCATGACAGAGTACTTGCCTGCATGTTCAAGGCCACTGGGTCAGACTCCAGTGCTGCATTGAAACCAAGGGCATTTGTACTTCTGAGAGTGTTCGCTGCCTTGTGTGACCGCACAGCAGGCCTGCTGAGGCCACAGGTCAGGATGCTCGGCACAGATCAGAAGCTTGTGTGCATGACCTGATGGAGACAGTGATGTCTGTGTTTACCTCACCACCTTGCCCCTTTACAGGTGTAACAGGCTCTGCTGGGGAAACGGACAGCCCGAATGTTTAGATGATGGGCCCACTTGCCCTGTTTGTGGCAAGTTGCTACTGGGAATGCCCTGTGTCCCCTCACTTTCTAGAGCTCCTCAGGCCTGGTGCTTGCGCCCAAGCAGCTCCATTATGCACAAGCTGAAGTGACTCACCTGGGGGCTGTGCTGCCCCACTTGGTGACAGCACACTGGAGGTGCCCAGATTTGGAGTATATCTGTGGTGCAGGAGGCCTCAGAACCCAGCAAGCTGGCTCCCCATGTTTGGACCCAGTGGGGCTGGCAATGCCAGGCTGTTGTTTTTCATGCACATGGCACCTGCCAGGTCACTGGACCACCTCCAGGCTTCCATGTCACCCTCTGTTACTTCTGCTCTGTGGCCTTCACATGTTTAGATCTATAAAGGTTTCTATTACAAATGAAAGCAAGAGTGTTAGCTTTCCATTCTGGATGTTGAGACCAAAAGTGGCCGCACACCCTGGATGTGGCACAGTCCAGTGCCTGCTGACTGCCTCATAAGCACAGACGGGAGTATGGCACCTGGGCTCTCACTTCTCTCTGCTCATGAGGCCTCAGCAGTGTCTACTGACCCTGGCTCTACATTGACAAAAAAAGACAGAATGGTAAAAGACTTGATTACTTTATCATTACTAAGAAATGAGCAAAGCCAAAAAGCATAATTCTTTCTAAGCAATTTTTTTTTCTTTTTTTCTTTTTTTTCTTTTTTTTTTTTTTTTTGGTGCCAGGAATTGAAGTCATGACCTTGCACTTGCCATGTACTTGCCAGGCAGGCACTATACTATGGAGCTACGTCCTTAACCTATAAAAACTTTTAAAGAAAATAATTACAGTTATAATTTCTCTATTCGAATAAATTTTAATGCTTTCCAGTAGAATCTCCTGAATGCCCTTGGTATCAGCCAAACTCGGGCTCTGTTTCTGTATTAACCAATCACATGGTACAGAAGCTATGTGGTATGATCACTGCTTTTTTTATTTTCCAGCGCTGGCACTAACCCCCAGATCTCCCATGTAGGCAAGTGTTCTACCACTGAGCTAAATTACCAATGCTTTTACTTTTTCCAGTGCATCTCTTAAGTTTCCCAGGCTAATCTTGACTTTGTGCTTTTCCTGCCTCAGCCTCCTGAAGTAGGCATGGACCACTATACCTGGCTCCATCAATTATACTTGGCTCCATCACCCTTTTTTTTTGTCTTTTGGAAACAGGGTCTCACTGTGCAGCTCATGCCAGCCTTGAGCTTACTTTGTGGCCCAGGCTGTGTCAAGCTCACAATGACCCTTCAATCCTCTGGAGTGCTGGGATTGTAGGGGTGCGCCACTATACCCAGCTCCATCACCTTCTGACAGCAAACTTGTTTTGCCCAACTTATACAGCACAGAATTAGCATCTGCTCTGGGGTGCTCACCTGTGACACCAGCTGCCCATACCAGAAGGAGTCACTGCCCTGTTGCTTCCTCCACCTGTTGCACTGGACACAGTGGGCAGGCTGGCTGCCTGCTGGGTCAGTGGCTGTTGTCACAGCAGCAACAGGCCCAGCACTGTCCTGCTCTTCACACCCAGCCCTGGTCCCACCTAGGAAGAGGAAGGGCAAAAGCACTCTTGGTTGCATTTCAGAAGCCTTTCAGTGGTCTGCTGGTAGCTGCCACTTCAGCGTAACTGAAACCTGCCTTGAGAGCCCTGAGCATTTGTCTCCCAGAAGTCGTGGTTCCGGTTCACACTGCCAGTATTGGTACTTACACCTCTGTTCCCGCCCATTCTGCATGGTTATCCTGAGAGGGTGCACTGGAGCAGAGGCTTGCTGAAGTGGTTGGCTACCTAGCAGGGCAGGGCATGGAGGGGTAGCAGGCGGGCTGCAGGGAGATGTGATGGCAAAGCTGACTCAGAGCTGGTGTCCTTGAAGCAACAGCAAGAGTTGTGTGGTGTTGGGGATTGGGACTCTGACCTTCGTCACTCCTGAGAGCACTCTGAAAGCACTCTTTATAATTCAGAATTGGAAGCTCATCTTCCCTCATCTCTCCCTTTCTTCCCTACCTCTGTGTCTTCCTTTCTCTCTTTTTCTCCTGTGCTACAGATCTAACCCTGACCCTCGTGCACCCTAGGCAGGCATCTACTACTAACCCACACTCAGCCTTTTTACGAGGCTTCTCATTATAGAAAAGATCAAGCGTTTTGGAAAAATCAATGCCTAACCAGGCTTGTCCCAGTTCCCCTCTGTTCACCACCCATTTCTCAAGATACAGGCAATCTTTACTAATGAGAGAAATGCTAGTATAACCTTAAATCTTAACAGCATTTTCTTTATAGCCAATGTCTTTAGTTCATGTTATTTTTTTTTTTTTTTTCCTGGTTTTGTGTGGGAAAATACAGAAAAAGTGTGTGTTCCCCATCCTCCCTGGGATTAAAGTCAGGGCCTCTGCACTGAACAGCACCCCCACACGTTTCTGTTTTTTCACTCTGAGATAAGATTTTGATAAGCTGCCTAGACTAGCTTCAATTTTCAGTCCTCCTGCCTCAGGTTCCCAGGGTAAAATTTACCATCTTTTAAAGTGAACACTTCAGTGGCATTGAACATGTTCATGTTGTTTAAAACTGCCACTTCGGTTTAGTTGACAATCATTTGATCATTCCAGAAAGAGATTCTATGCCCTTGAAGCAGTTACTTCAGCTTCCAGTAGGCCTTGCTTTGCCTAGAGGGTCTGGAGCACCTGTGCTTGGTGTTTCACCTTTATGGCATGTGGCCTTCCTGGTGCTCCCTTCACTTAGTACACTGAGCACGTTGGGCTCCTCTGTCTGTGTGTAGTTCCTAGCCAGGTGTCTTGTGGTCAGCACCTCCCTGCTCGTTCATTCAGCAGCTGGAGGACCTTTTAGCTGGGTCCCATCTCCCAGCTGTCTTGGGAGGTGTGTCGTGTGCACACATGTGTGCAAGCGCAGTGAGTCACGCCTTCATTTCTTGAGAGTTCTGTTTTGTTTATTGAGAAATCATCAATAAACACCACACCACAGACCATTTTCAGGTTCCTGCATGCACTGTATGGGGCCCTTGGCGTGCAGCCTCACTTCACGACCCTCCCTGCTGTGGGATCCCAAGAGGATGGCTGTGCCCTCATCTGTGTGGGAGAGACAGTTACATTCATCACCCGATGCAGAGTTTGCAGAGAAAAACAAAATGTTGGCAACTGCTGATGAGCCAAGGCACCACTGTTTCCTTCTTTTCCTTCTGACTTAGGTAAAGTGCTGCCCCATGTTAGATAAGGTTGTTTTGAGACAGGATCTCACTGTATAGTTGAAGTTGTCCTTGAATTTGAGGTGATCCTCCTGCTTGAGTCTCTGGCATGCCAAGATTACAGGGGTGCTACCACGCCTGGCCTGTATGGTAGTTTTGGCTTGTATTTCTTTAATGACTAATGAGGTTAGTCGTTTTTGAGCATTTTTTCATGTGATTATTGGTTATGTGTGTATCTTCTTTGAAGAAATGTGTACTTTTGAGTCTAATGTTTTAATTGGGCTGTCTGTTGCCAGCTTGGACTGGAGGGCTTCAGGACCTTGCAGCCCTGATGGGATGTGGAGAGAAGGGTCTCCAGGCACGCCCCACACCAGTGGCTCCCTGTGAAGTCTGGGACTCCCATGTCAGCTCCCAGGGCCATACGGAAGCCCTTGGAGGCTCTGCAGGTCCTTGTGCAGTACATGTATTGACTAGGCCTGCCTGGGGCCCTTACAGAGGTGCCCTGCCATCCCAAGGCCATGAAGGCTGCACAGACCCGGGTTTGGCTGCTCACCTGCTACTCTGCAGTTTTGTGACCACTGTCTTAGGCCAGGGGCAGGAAGAAGGACCTTGACCTGCTACAGTTTCTAGTATGTCCTGAGAACACCTCTGTGCTGGGTCTCCTTCCTGCCTGTGCTGTGTGAGGCTATGGCAAAATGAGCCCCATGAGGTGCGGTCTCTGCTCCTGATGGCTGAAGACATACCCTAAAGCCCCTGTCCATACTCAGCCTCCCCAAAGGACCCTCAAGGTTTCCTGGGAAGAGGCAGAGTAAGTGCTGCCTTGCCAGAAGTGCCATCTTCCTGACTCACTGCCAGGCTGCAGCTCAGGTGCCAGACCACCTGCCTTCTTCGGCCTCCAGCTACTGTGTGGCCTGTTGCCTGCACTGTGCTTGCGCTGGTTCCATCTTTATCAGTTCACATACACAGTTTGTGGGATTTTTGACACAGGGGGCCTTTTGGCTGTTCACTGGCCCAGGGTGTCTTGCACAGCAGCATGGTAGCTCACAGCCAGGTGGAGCTGGGGGTGAGATTGTGCTTTCTGCCTGGTGTGTGCATCTGCTCACAGATTTGCTATCCTCTTGAGTTGAATTTTCTTGCCAGGAACACAGGAGAATCAGGTGCTGAGCAGTCTTCCTCCTTGGGGCCCTGCCTGTCCATTCTGTGGCTCTGCTCAGAGAAGCTGTTCTTCCTGTATGTTGGCTTGGTGTGATAAGCCTTCAGGGTGGGCATTGTTCTCCTCTGGAGCCCCAAATATGGCACTGAATCCCCCACTATCACTGCCCTTTTGTCTGGCAAGACACTGTGGCCAGGGCCGTGGCAGAGGTCCCACCTCCCAGGAGTGCTGCACATTAGCTGCTACAGTGAGAATGGCCCACTGTGTCAGCAGAACACTCCTTGCAGCTTGGCCTGCCCCTGAGAATGGTGCTGCCTTGGTGAAGGTGGGGTGCGCCAGGTGGAGGGCCAGACCAATAGCCATGCCCCTGCAAAGTGGTTAGTTGGGAGGTGTGTATGGCCCACAGGCCAGGTCTCTCTTTGCCTTGTGACATCCCTCTGATGACATGCTCAGCCCACAGCAGAGCTCGTTTTTCCTCAGCTAGCAGCTCCCCTTGCTCAGCTCAGAGTGGTAGGGATGTTCCAGGGCCTGTGTGGAGATGCCTGTCCAGCCTACCAGTCCTCAGGGCTCTCAGAAGTCTTCCCCTTGAGATGTGGTATCCTCTGGCTTCAGTTGTTCTGACCTTGATCATGCCCATCCTGGGTCCTCTGCCTTCTGTCAGGTTTTAGACTTCTTGATCAGAAGCTGCTGCCTTGCAGCTGGGATGGAGCTGAGTCCAGAACAGTGTAGGCAGAGCTGGCTCGGCATGGTATTGGGACCTTTGTCTTGAAGTCTCAGTTTATCTTATTGGGCATGCCCTAAACTGTGCACTTAGCATCCTGGGTCCTTTGTGCCTGCAAGGTGACATGTTAAGACCAGAGACTTCAGGCTCATGACTTGTCCCAAACCTAACATGGCAGGGCCTGGGGACCTTGGATGTGGGGCTAGAGCTAAGCTGGGGCCTGCACATCACCTGGGGGCACAGGTTGAGGCCTTGTGCATCCTCTACGGGCAGGACCAGCTGTCCAGGGTCACAGGTACAACTGAGCCCTGCCACTCATGAGAGGGCAGCTGCCTGACCAGCTTTCCCCAGGTGTACTGCACAGGAAGGGGCTGGGTCATAGCTGTGCAGATTGGGCAGCATGGGTGCTGGGTGGGCAGCATGTACAGGGCTATCTAAGCAAGACTCAGGTGACAGAGGAAGAGGCTGGAGACCTGTATCCCAGTTCCTCATTGCTGTGTCCTAAGCCAGTGTCTGTGATAACCAAGAGGCCAGAAGAGCTGAGGGTGCAGTGGACCTTCTGGCCTCTGCTACTATGTATAACCATGGCAAGCAGGCAGCACTCGAGCCTTTGTGCCCCTGCCTAATCAGGCTGCTCTCCCACGGTTACTTTCCCTGGAAGGAGATGGTGCAGACCCAGAGGGAGCCCAAGGTGTTGCCCATCACAGCCCCTGTGAACCTGATGTATTCCAGAAACAGTAGCATCTATGCAACAGTGCATTGGAGACAGAATCCTGCTGGCTGTACTGGGGGATGGGGCGGGGAGTAGCGCACGTGTGGATGTGTGTGAAGTTGGGGCCCTCAGAGCTGGACGTGTTGCTGCTGAGCCAGAGACCATGCCAGGCAGATTTCTTTCCTTCCTGGGGGTCCTCCATCCTTTGTGCTGCTCCTTCCGTGGGTCTGGCAAGGTCTACCTGGCTGTGGAAGACCTGTTCTCAGCACATGCTGACTTAAGTGTTGATTTCGTCTAAATAGTAGCTGGGGGCCAGAGGTCCAATCCCCAGGCCTGTCATGCCGGCTCTGCCGCTGGGGCGCGCTGAGACAGCAATTGAGAAGTGGGCGTGGTGGCGCATCTGTAATCCCAGCTCTTGGGAGGCTGTAAACAGATGTGGATCACTGAGTCTGATCTAGTAGTGAGACCCTGAACACCCTGTAGACCCTTCCCTAGAATAAAAATAAAAAACAGTAGCTGCCCTGGAACCCCAGGGCAGTCCTGACCAGTGTCAGGGCACCAGCCAGCCTACCTGTGATTTTGCTGCCCCATCTCTGATGGCAGATTAGTCTCCAAGGTCACAGTGGTGGTAGGCTACAGGGGCTCCTCACTCCCTCACTGTGGACTCCAAGCCCACCCAGGCATGCGAGTCCACCACCTTGAAGGTCTAGCAGCCCTGCACCCCACACCGGGGGCCTCACGGTGGCGATGTGAGCCCCCACTCCGCCCCACCCCCCACCCCATGCAGGGGCTGTGGACAGCCTTTCTGTGTGTCTGCTGAACTCTTGAGGAGCCAGCAACAGTGCAAAAGAGCTTGCATTCTGATGGAACATAAACAATGGTGGTTGTTATTAACACTAGGTATCACCAACCTGCTGCAGCTGAGGTCCAATGGCCCAACCCTGGGGTCCTTGTGGGTGGCCCTGGGTATGGAGGGTTCCCCATTATGTGATATCTGACTCAATGTCTCTTTTGAGCAGCTGCCAGTCCTCTGCACATGTTAGCAACCCACGCATCAGCCTCGGCTTCCCTGCCCACAAAGCGACAGAATGGTGACCAGGCCGAGCAGCCGGAGCTGAAGCGGATCAAGACGGAAGATGGTGAGAGCATTGTCATTGCCCTGAGTGTGGACACGCCCCCAGCGACTGTGAGAGAATAGGGTCCAGAGCCAGTGGCCGGGAGAGCTTTGCTCATCTACAACATCAACCTTGTGGTGCCAAAAGGAGACATTGCCTCTCACCGAATGCGCCAGCCTCGGTTGGGAAGGCTGTGTAGTTGGACTGCGCCTCTCAGCACTAGACACAAATCCAGGCAGCCTTAATGCTCCTCCCCTCTGCAACAGGCACACCCTGGCTCCCGGCACTGGCTCCCTGCAGGGCGCTTGCTGGGTGCTGTCTGCGGCTTCACAGTGAAAGAAGCATCCAGTCCCTTCCAGAGGCTGAGCTGTGCCCCTGACAGTATGACTGGGCATCCTCGGGGTGTAGCACCGAGCCACCATGCCACCTCACAGGACCTCATGGGCAGCTAGGAGGCAGGACGGCTGAGATGTGCTCACTTTCCAGAACAGTTGAGTCTTTGCTGTTTCCCGTCACTCTGGCAAGTTGGGATCACAGGACTCTACATCTGGATTCATCATGGTTAACAACAGCTGTCATTCTGTTCGTCCCTTCAGTGGGTTCGGCCCTGGATGGTTCCCACAGTCCCCTCCATCGTCTCCTCATCACAGTGAGCACGGGAGCCATGGCCTGATGAATGGGGGCCGGGCTACAAGGACGGGCGTAGGCAGTAGGCGCTTACTGGCTCTCCTTTGTTTCTTCATGTTGACTTTGTCCCCAGCCTCATTTCCCACCCTGAGAGAGTAAAACAAGTCTCCTAAATGTTGTGTGTGCTTAAGCAAGCGGGACCTGACCTCCCTTGGAAAAGTTTTGTCCTTTATCACACACCCTTTTGGGCACAGATCATAGATCCATGTGGCACTTGCTCCCTGCAGAGCACCTGGAGGTCTTTTGTAAGCTGCCATAGGAAGTTTCCGTGACCTTCCAGAACCAAGCCCAACACTAAGGCCAGCTGCTCTCCTTCTGGAAAGGGTCGGAGGAGTTCGAGCAGGCGGAGAACTGAAGCCGCGGCCCAGCCCCTCGCAGGCAGCCTCCCAGGGTTCTTGAGCTGGCTGCGCATCTGCGCATCCAGGGCTGCAGCCTTATTGTGAATTTTTTAATGTCATCATCATAGTGTTATTTATTTAATGTAGTTGCTTTAGTATTTAAGTTTTTTTTTTTTTTTTAAGAGAGGAAAAAACCCTGTATTTTCCTGATGGAATGAAATGGCTCAAAATGGTATATTTAGGCAATTTAAAAACATTTATTATTTACATAAAGACCAAATATGATAAATCTGTTCTAAGTATTGTGTGTCACCCGTCTCGAGCTGTCACAGTGTATTGCAGATAATGCAGATGATGCGTGTGAGTCATGGGGTCTCTGCGAACTGCTGGATTTATAACTCAGCCATGTGAAAATAAAATTGAGACATCCTGTGCGTGAGCCGTGTGTATGACACTAGCACGCATCCTCCGCGGAGCCATGGCCTTTGCTTGCTCTGCAGCAGCCCGTGGCTAAGGCCTGGGATGTCCTCGCCTTCACCCTCAGAAGCTCTGCATTGACAAGAGCACTTGGACATGCAGCACTCACGCAGGGCCCGGATCTGCGGGGCTCAGGTGACCCAGGCAGAGCGCTACGTGTCCTGGAGCTGCTTCCATGGGGCAGCAGGAGCATGCCAAGCTCTCCACAGGCCTCAGGGTGTTGCCAGGGTTTTTGGTGAGTCCAAGCCTACAGTGCAGAGGGTGAGGAGGAGCGTGCCTGTGCTTGACAGGGACCTTCTCACAAGCCTCACCTCATCCGTGTGGTGAGCTCCTCTCCCTCTCTGCTTTGGCACATGGGAATTTAAGGCTGTCACAAAGCAGATCAACTGAACCCCAGATGAGCGAGTGGCTGTGCCCACGTTTTCCTCCTGCCTTTAGGGCTCTAAATTTCATGTGGTTCTGAGTCCCTGCAAGCCTGCTGCCAGCAAGGTCGGCCTCCTCAGCCACAGCGACTTGCAGGGTGCCCAGCTGTCCACAGTGGCTCCTCATTGTCTTTCCCCAAGAAGTCTCTGACCTTCGTGAACTTCTGAGCTCCCTCAGGGACTAGAAACTTCAATGTCAGCATCTCCTCCCTGAACCTGCAAGGACAGAGGGAGACCACCTGCAACCCAGACCCAGATGTGCAGAGTCCTGCCCCTGAGTGGCTCTTCTGCTGGCTACTTGCGACAGTGGGCATTGGACATGCACCACCTCTGTGCCGCTACTGGTGGGGCCAGTGTGGTACAAGACCACTTTGCAGCCCAGGCTTCTGATGTCAGCGTGTGGAGGGTGATATATGTGCAGAGATGTGAAATTTTTAAAAAGTACCAAGTTCCTGAAATTCAATAAAATATTTTTATTAATTTTAATTGAATACAGAGTATCATTGTTACTTTGATGAGCATGGACATTCCTGCTCGACCTTTCCACATTCCTGAGCACTTTGAGGGCATTGAGCAGCATGGGCAAGGTGCAGAGTGCAGACGGTGGCCCTGTGTCTGCAGCATTGGTGCTGATGTGGAGTTGGAGGTGCCGTGAGCTCTCTGCTATCACTGCCTCTTTTGTGGACTGGCCCTGCAATCTGAGGGCCAAGGTAACTACAGATAGCTGGAGATGGGGCACAGATCTTGGAAATGCTACAGTGTGTCTGCGTCCCAGTCAGGAACATGGAGCTCTTCCTGCAATGCGGTCTGCCCTGGATGCTGCTATCCTGAGGCTCCTGAAGCCCCTTGCTCCAGCCAGGTGTGCAGAGCCCTGTAGTAGGCCTTGGGCTGAGGTTGGGGAGAGCCCCCCACTGGCCTACCCACTCTTACCTGGAACAGTGGCTCCTGGCTCCAGCTAAGGGAAAACCATGCTCTGTCTGGTCCTGTGTTGGCTGCAGCATTAGGAGGTGCTGGGAGACTTGTTAGCTGTAGCAACACCAGGCACAGCCACAGGCAGAACAAAAGGTTGCACCATGGGACCTGGGGCAAGAACCTGCAGCCTCCGGTTGGGAGGTTGGGCCAGTGTGGGGTGGAGGAAGCCACAGCTCCTGAGGACATCAAGCACTGTACAAATAGACCACGCATCTATGTTGCTGCCATGCATACATCCACAGACACTGGTGGGTTGAAGGGTCTGTGCTGCAGGTGTCCTGGACCTGTGTTCTCTCATGGGTACTGTGTCAACATGGGTACTGTGAGAATCTACAGGAAAGAATGGTTTAAGCCCACGCAGAATTGGAAGCTTGGATCCTTGGTACAAAAATATATCTCCTGGGTTGCATGGCACTGCCCTGACATAGGTCAGGAGCCAGGTCCCAGAGGGATGTCGTGAGAAACAGCCCACGTGCACATTGTGGCTGAAGGGCAACACCCAACTCAAGGTTCCTTACTCCTTCCTGAGGAGCTGAGCCTGGGACACTGGAAGCCAGGAGAGTGCAGGACCCATTGCTGTTGCTGATTTCGGGGCCCCAAGCTGCACAGGTGGAGCACCGGGCATACATGGGTTGTTGGGATCTGGACCTGAGCCTTCACCAACTGATGAATTTGGGGAGACTGAAATAAGAACAAGAAAGAATCCCTAAAATTCTGCACCCTGAGTGTCCTCAGCAGTGCTGATCCAAGGGACCCTGGCCAGTCCCAGAGCTGCAGGCAGGGCCAACCTGAAGCTGTGGATGGGACAGCAGGCAAAACCCTCAGTGCACTCCAAAGTGCACAGCAGCCCCCGCGAGCTGAGAGCAGTCCACTCAGCAGTGCCGAACACCTGATGAGCATTGTGGTGGTCACTTCTGCGCTCAACAGAGGAAGGCACTCTTAGGATGTGGTACAGAGCCTGAACTGAGGGCGCGTCCACTGTGGCAGAGGTGTCTTGGCATTGATCATGCTTCGGAAATTGGGAGGCACCTACTATGTACATGTGGGTGCCCTTAGACACTTTAATTCCTTAAACACATTACTAAAGAAAAAAATAGCCAAGAAAAACTGTTAAACTCGGGATAAACTCAGATTCTGTTGAGGCCAGGTATATTGGTGCCTGCCCATTGTCCCAGCACTCTGCGAAGCTGCAGCAAGAGACATCACAGATAGAATCTCAGCCTCAACAACTTACTGAGACTATCTCAAAAAAGTGTTTTATTCTCTGGGGATGAAATTTACTGTGGGGACCTACACATTCAATCCCTGGTACTGTTCAAAAATTAAAATATGGTAAAAACTTTTTTTGGGGGGGCAGTCATATTGAGACAGGATCTCATGCAGTTCTGGCCTTTGAATTCACTATGTAGTTCAGGCTGGTCTCAAATTTAACAGTGATCCTCCTCAGGCTCCTGCTGGGATTACAGGTGTGCCCATGCCCAGCAACTTTTTAATAATTACATTAAACGTTAAGTATCTCAGCACACTAAAGGTATTGTCAGGCTGGATTTTCCTTTTTTTTTAAAGGCCCAACTTGCTGCTCTTTACAGGTAATGGGATGGGTTAGAAGTTAAGTGGCAGTAGCAGACATCCTGAGAGCAGCTGTGGGCCAGCTCTGGGACAGTTAGAGTTATAGGGACCAAGAAGGATATTACAGTCAGTGTGGTTGCACGCATCCCTAGACCCAGCACTTGGGAGGCTGAGACAGGAAGGATCACTGCAAGTTGAAGACCAGCCTGGACTGCATGGTAAGACCCTGTCTTAAAATACAAAAAATGAAAGCAGTCTAAAATCATCTAACTTTTATAGGTCTAATTTATTTATTTGTTTGTTTATTTGGATCTCACCATACAGCTTGGTCTTGTAGTGATCCTCCTGTCTCAGCCTCCCCAGTGCTGGGATTACAGGCCTGCACTGGTGTGGTGTGCCTGTGGCCCCAGGGCTGACATGGGATTTTGTCTTAGTTACTTTTCTCTTGTTGCTGATACAAATACCAGACACATAAGCTCTATAAAAGGCCACCAGGCCTGGGGGCAGGGGGGAGGTGCATACTGTCAGTTTAATGGCTCATACTGCTCTGGCCCCACCCCTTAAGCCCTTCCGTGGTCCTCTGGTCCTGTCCCTCAAGCCATGTGCTTGACAGTCCCATGATTTACATGAGGATTTGGGGAGACAACTAGATACAAACCCTAACATTCCACCCCTTGACCCCCAAAGTATCATATACATTTCTTTCTGCAAAAGGCATTTTAGTCCATCTCTAAGAGTTGCCAAAGTCCAAACAGTTTCAGCAGTGCTGAAAAGTCCAAGTCCCAAGTTTCCTCCAAGATCCAAGGCAAACTCTCAACTGTGAGCCCCCATACAAATGAAAAGTTAAATACATTGAACATTCAAAAGCACAAGATAAACACCGCCATTCCAAAAGGTATGCACAGGAGGACACAAACCATTGGGGCCAAAACAAGTCCAAAATCCAGCAGAGCAAATATTAAGTCCTATAGTTCCATGTGAACATCTGAAGCACCCTGGGGGTGGGGCTGGTGTAGCATGTGGTGCTGGGGATCAAACTGCTGTCCCCACAGTTGCCTGAGCTTTCCTAAGCAGGCACATTAGACCACTGAACCATCTCACTGGCCCAAGGTGGAAGCCTTCTTAACCTCAGAACTTCTGCATTCTGCATGCACCTAAAAGGTCTACTGCCAGCTGGAGCAGTGGCCAGGATTTCCTCTCTCTTGGCTACGAGTCAAGTGCCTAGATCTCTAAGCACTCTGACACTGATTCTAAGAAATAAATTCTCTATGCTGGCACCATTCTGTAGTCTGGTGTGGCTGCCACCTCCATTCTGGTACCTGGTATAGCCACCGCCTCCATTCTGGAACATGAGGCTCTGCGGCTTTCTCCTCAAAGTCCCTCACCCTTGCTATTCTGAGGCTGCAAAGGGCAAGAACCTGCCATCTCCTGTGATGCCTTCAGGACCTTTTTGTCTATTCTCCTGTTCCTGCTTGGAAATGGAGATCACAGCTCTGTCTTTGCAGTTCACAGCCTTCCTAGCACTTTCTTTCTGGCCAAACTCGTAATATTTTAAATCATTATGCTGGGCTGTTTGTTCTTCATTCTCAACATATATTTGACTAAGAGCCCCCAGCAATAACCATGCCACTGCCCCAATATTTGACTGCTTTGAAATTTCCTTTGAAAGATTAATCAGTCCTCCATGCTTAATCTCAGTCTCAGGCAAAGTCTCTGGACATGGGCAAAATTTAGCCAAACTTTCTGCCAAGTCAAAACAGAAATGATCTGGAGTCCAACAGCCAATGCAGTCCTTCTTTCCAGCAGAAACCTCCCAAGCCTGGTCTTTATAGATTGGCTTTCTATCAGTCTTCTGGTCTGAGCTCTGACCAGCACCTCCCCTATAGAAGTGCCAAAACAGTTCCAGCGTTTTGTTCATAGGTGACATCTCCAAACCTTTCCAGTTTCTTCCTATAAGCCATTTCCAAAAGCTTGTAATCCACATGGTCAGGTTTAGCCACAGCAACAGCTCCACTCCTCTGGTATCAAATTCTGTCTTAGGGAAGCTTAGGGAAGGAAAGGTTTATTTAGTTCACAGTTACTGGAGGTTTCAAGACATTGTCCCTGCTCTATAGAGTCTCTCAGAGGTATGGAGCAGACCATCATGGACATGGCAGTGCCCCAGCCTCTCCTCCAGACCCTAAGCTTGTGTGTCAGATATTTGTCCCAGTAACAAGAGAATAGTAACTAAAACACATGTGGTACCAGGGATTGAACATGAGTCCTTGCACTTGCCAAGCAGATGCTTATAACGCTGAGCTATCTCCCCAGCCCTAAATTAATTTTTAAATTTTCACTTTAAATTAACAAGGAACAAACTAAATCCAGATTGGTCAATAGTTAAAAAAAAAAGAAATAGGTAAAATTGAGGGAATAAAATCAACAAAATTAAAGTTGCTTCTTCGAAAAAAAAAAAAAAAGTCACTACTAGACTAACCAAGGAAAGAAGGTACATGGGAATGGCCCAAGAATGACCCGAGAGACTCATGCCCACCATGAACAGTGGACTCTTCATGACTGGCAATAACTTGAGCCTGGTAAGCAAGAAGCAAGGGTAATAAAAAGTTTAACATGGGGCTAAGGTCGCCCTGCAGTCCCCTGATGCCAGCTCTGTGTACCAAACTAATCTGATTGCCCCTTTCAACCTTCAAGTCAAACATTTCATCCAGACTGAGTTTCCTTAAAATGACATCCCCAACCTTGAACTTATTTAAATTCAGTCCCCTCTTAGATATTTGCTGCTATCCCCTGTACATCAGCTTGCTCGTAGGTGGAGGAATAAAATCTGATCCCCACAACTTCAGAAGCCAAGGCAAATGCCATCATTTCAAGTCAGGCATAGGGGTGCACACCTATAACCCCGGCTCTCAGGAGGCTGAGTTAGGAGGATTGCAGTGAGTTCAAGGCCAACCTGAACCACAGAATGAAACCCCTGTCTCAAGAACTTCCATTGTCCCAATCAGCCTGTTTGCCCTGCTGGCACAGAAACTGGGGCAGGAGACTAGAGGACTCTGGAAGCCACATAGAGTTTGAGGGGCTGCAGCAAGCAGACCTGTAGTGTAGTGGGCTCAACTACCAGCCTGCAGGGGATTGAAGGCAAGGGGACCTGCCTGGAATTAACCACAGGGGCTGCCCTGGTCTTCCCAACTGCCTGCCACGAGACAACTGTGGGGGCTGTGAACCACACCTCCAGGAGGACAGAGTAGCTGCATAAAACTGGGGCCCTGGGCCCAACAGGCATGTGTCACTCCCATCAGCCCTGTGGCCAGGGGCAGTGCTTGGGGACCTGCAACCCACACATCACCTCACCCCACCCTGCCAAAAGCCTACCAATGGCATAGGCCTGGGGGTTTGATTAACTTTTTTGTAGCAGGGTCTTGCTCTACAGCTCAGGCGGGCCTCAAACTCCCATCAAGCAGGTGTACTCCACCATGCCTGGATCTCAAGGGGATTTTAAAAATATAGAACACCTTAGGAGCCGAGGAGATAGCTCAGTAGAATAAGCTCTTACCTGGCAAGTGCAAGGTCTTGAGTTCAATCCCTGGTACGCAGGAGGTGGG
>PVKN010019039.1:0-16569 GCA_004027915.1 Capromys pilorides | reverse complement strand
TACCTTGGCCAGGGATGTAGAAGGCGACGCTGTCTGTCCAGGAGCCGTTGCCAGCCAGTGAGGTGGCCCGAACTCTAGCAGAGTAGTTTCCAGGAGGCAGCAGGGCCAACTGGACCCCACCAACTTTAGCATATCTCAGGCGGGACACACACAGCACTGTGGCCTCCTAGGGTAGCATAGAAGATCTGGCTGGGAAGGGGGTAGAGGACAAAAAACGGGGCTGGAATGGGGTGTCCTAGTGTACCCACCTCTCCCACACGGCGGTACTTGATTTCATACTTGAGGATGAGTCCATTGGGGTCAGGTGGCTCAAGCCAGCGTAAGAGGACACTACTCTTGCTGGCCGCCTCCCAGGCCACTTTGCCAGGAATATCATCGGCCTCTCCTGCAAGAGGGGCATCTGGGAAGCAGGCCACAAGTGTTGCCTCCCCCAGGCATCCAGCCCAATCTCTGGGATTACGGGAATGGGCGGGGCGGCAGAGGAGGGTCCGCCCCTGGTTCTCGCAGGTCGTGCCCACCCCAGCCCGATCCCTCAAAGCCACGCCCACTGGGCACAGGCCCTAGAATTCAGGGATGGTGATGGCGTTGTGCAGAAAGTTTTCAAACTTTTTCTGGAATGATGTCAGACCTGCCAGTTAGAGCACTGACTGGGGAGGATCCTTGGGATCAGTGGCAGCGCAGAAAGTGTGCGGCCACCTACTGTGGGGCATGGTGCGCGCGAAGACGAAGGTGGCAGCGCTGCAGCCTACGGTGTGCGCCGCGTGGTTGCAAGCGTGGATGTCGATCCGGTATTCCGTGAAGTGGCGCAAGCCGCCCAGCACCGCTCGTTCTCGAGGGACCTTGTCCTCCTGGATCTCAAAATCCGAGCTGTTGCCCTCTGCTGTAGGTGTGCCGGCAGCCCGGCGGTGCCGCCCGGCGTCTCTGGGGAGGCCGCAAGTCAGTCTCAGTGTGGTCACGGAGACCCCTCTCGGTGCCCAGACCCCGCCCGCCCGGCTCACCTCTGGAAGTTCCTGTGGATGGACGTCACCTTCCAAGGGGGTCTGGGGAGGCCAGGGAGGCCCTATCAGTCCCAACTGGAACGCCCCCGGGCTCTCCCCAGGCCAAGCCCCACCTGCAGACCCGCCCACAGCATTGGCCCCGCCCACGGAAGCAAGGCCCCACCCGCACAGCCCGGCTCCCTCGCTGGACCCTCCCACTGGATCAGTCCCTCTCCTGCTCCCGGCCGCACTTGGGGATGGTGATGGCGTTGTGCAGAAAATTTTCAAACTTTTTCTGGAATGAGGCCTCTTGCGCCTCTAGCGTGGGCAGCACCTGCCCAGGAGGGGCGTGCTGGCAGGGACAGCAGCCTGGCTCGAGCTCGGCCTCCAGGTCCCCGTCTTCGCGGTCGAAGCGAGGGTCGTGGTTACTGGTAGGCAGCCGCAAGCCTGGCCAGGAGAGGAGGTCGTTTAGAGCCTGGGCTGCCTGCCCGCCCCCGCCCCCCAGCCCCGTCCGACAGATCGCGCGCCTCCCTGCGCACCACGATGGCAGTAGTCGTTGAGGTAGAGGTCACCGTCCTCTGCCAGTCGCTGCCAAAGCACCAGGTAGTAGGTGATGTTTCCGTTACGCTGGGTGGGTGGCTTCCAGCGCACCAGGAGGTGGGAGGAGGAGTTGGAGGTGGAGATGACGTCTTGGGGCACGGTAGGTGCTGGGCATGTAAGAAGGGTACAAATAGGGCCCGTGGGCTCCCCTTCTGAACAGGGTCTGGTAATGAACCCCTCCCTCGCGAGCATCTGCGTTCTCCCCAGGAAAGGGTGACTTTCCTGCCTCTCTTCCTAGAAATCAGCATTTTGTCCTCTTCTCCAAAGGCCTTGAGTTCACTCAGCTATTCATTGAACTGGCCCAACCTCAGTTTCCCTAGGACCTAGACAAATGCCTTCTCCTAGTCTTCCTTCCAGAAAGCCTCGAATCTCCCAGCCTTTGTGGCCAGGTGTGCACTGTTCCCCATTCTGTTTCTGATGCCTGGATCCACCATTCTCATTAGGAGGTCGGCATCTAGCTCAGGCCCTATCGAGATGCCTACCTGCAGGCAGGGTCCAGAGGTAGACGATGGGACTCTGGGCCCCTTGGTGGGGACTGTCCTCAGCAGTGGTCAGTGTGATAGCCCGCACAAACACTGCATACTGCGTCCAGGGCTTGAGGGGTGCCAGGGTCACTCCAGGCTCCTGGGTGCGGCTTAGGGGCAGCTCCACATCCAGCAGGTTCCAGCTCTGGGTTCCACAGGCATCTGGACCCACATGCTCAGTGGCATTCTGGAATGGGCTGAACACCCCATCCCCAGGCCGTGACCCATCTCCAGTCTCTTGCTCTCACCACCTCTCTAAATTACCATGGGACTGTGATCATCACTCTCCCACTGTGCATGAGGACAGAGCAACACTTCCAGCCACCTGATAGACCCTGTAAGCCCTCTAATAATCTGTCCAGTCAAATTTATGCTGAAATATCTTCTTATCCTTAGCAGGAAATATGAATATTTTAAAATTGCATAACTAAAACTAGAAGGTGAATAAAGAGTCCTCTTTCTAAGAACAGCAAGCAATGAGATTATCCTAATCTCTACCTCCTAAATGGAGGTAGAACCAGAGTCAGGTGACCGCTCTTCTAGGGTCATGTCTTAACATAGGCCCATGCACAGACTCTGATGGTCTATCAACCCCCAGACTACAGGTGCAGTTCTGTGCGTGTGTTTTCCTAGGGAGCTGGTTCTGAGTTTTCAGCAGCTCTTGAGCATGTCTGCAGGTCCAAAAGTCCAAGACCCATTGCCACAGGGAAATGAATTTGGGATAGAACAGAGGCAGTCTTGGGGCAGCACTACTGGCTTTAGGGATGGAGGTGGCTGGTCCCTGGGGGAGGTGAAAGTGGAGCAGTGGAGCCCACATAGCAGATCATGGGAGACCACAGGCCTCATACCAATTTCTAGGATATATTTCCTTGAAAGGAGGAAGACGGGTAGAATTCTTTCTTTCTCTCTTTTTCTTTTTTTTGGTACTGGAAATCAAACTCAGGATCTTGCACTTGCTGGGCAGGTGCTTGTGCCACTGAGCTATATCCCCAGCCTAGAGGGGTGGAATTCTTATTGCACCAGGGACAGAATTTGAAGGGAGGTCAAAGGGAGCATGTTGGGAAGAGCTTAAGCCCAGGTAAAAATGCATGCCCTTGCTGGGCTCCAGAAGCAGGACAGTCCAGGGGCAGGTGTCTGTGGGGTGCAGAAGTCTCAGTATATCCCTGAAAGAGCATGCCACAGCCTTGTTGCACAGGAGGGATGCCAAAGGAGCTTCTGAAGGATCCCCAAGATTCTTGGTCCTTAAAGCTCAGAGACAGCTAGGGATAGTTATGCACAATGAACTGCTTGTGCCAGAGGTAAAGAAAGAGGCATTCACACTGTTGTCTGTGTGGATGCCTCTTAAAAGTGTGGACCACAGGCCAGAAGCTTATTAGGCAGATTCACAGGCCTCCCTTGGGACAAACCACTTGAGTGTCTGGAAGGTGAGGGCTGGAATCTGTATATAACAAACTCTCCAGCTCTCAGAGCTAGATGTGGTCATTTACCACTGAGGCCCAGGAAAGCCTTGCCCCTTTGAGCAGGACCCCCTCTGGACTGACGCTGTCCCTCCCTCCCCCAGTCCTTGCTTACCACTAGCTAAGACTTCCAGATTTAGTCACAGACAATGCTTCCAACCCAGGTGACCCCCTCTTCTATCTGACAGAGAGAGTGCTCTTAACTCCTGCCCAAATCCCTCTCTGCCTCTGAGAGCTTCAGGATCCCTTCCTTCCTCTCTCTCTCTCTCTCTCTCTCTCTCTCTCTCTCTCTCTCTCTCTCTCTCTCTCTCTCTCTCTCTCTCTCTCTCTCTCTCAGTACCAGGATCAAACTCAGGACCTTGCGCTTGCCAGGCAAGCACTTATTCCACTGAGCTATCTCCTGGCCCTCTCACCCTATGTTTGAGAAGCCTTCCCAGTGTTCTAATTTCTATCCCCCGTGCTGGGGTCAGTCCATTCTCGCCAAAGAAAAGATCGCTGGTCCCTGGTGGGCCTTGCTCCCTGCCTTCCTCAGGCTATAATGAAATGCTGGCAGAACTGCTCACAAATTGGCGAAATTAGTGGGCACTCCCCGAACCGCGGCTGAGGCAGAACCATGTGGTCACCGTGGAATATTAGCATAGTGAATTGAAGTTTAATTACCCAAGCTTTCTCAGTAGAACTATTTTCTGGGCTCTCAGAGTCCCTGACCCCTCCATTCCATTTGGTGGGGGGAAACTGAGGCACAGAGAGCTGAAGAAGGTGAAGGGGAAAAGCTAGACAGGGGCCCTAGAACGGAACGTGACTGAGTGGGTGGGTGGGGTCCTAACTAAGTAGTCTAGAGCGCCGCCCCCACCCCACCCCCCGCTGGGCGTTACCTGCGTCTGCCCAGCCTCCGGTTCTGGCCCGCCCCCGGACCGCCTCACCCCTACTCACGACTCCTTGTAGTACACGATGAAGCTGAGCAGGTCGCGGGCCTCCAGTGGCTCGTAGCGCTCCCAGCGTAGCAGTATGCGGTCCGCCTCTGTCACGTTGGACACGAAGCGGAGGGTGCGTGTCTGGCCTGGGAGGGGTGAGCGGGAACGTCTGCTTCCAACGTGCCCTCCTTGACCCCGCAGTCCCAGATGGCCACCTCCTCGGGCCCCTCCCGTGGGTGTCGGATGTGCCGCAGCGCGTGCCCAGGTGCGAAAGTCTGGGCCTGAGGCTGGGTGTGTCTCTGGGGAGGGGCTCACAAGCAGCGCGGTCCCCGTTGGTGCGCGGGTTGATCTCCGCCTTGTTCTGTCGCCCTCGCGTGCCGGTCACCTCCTCCAGCCGGTAGATGTGCTCCAAGCAGAGACGCGGGTTGAAGGCGAAGTAGATCTTGCCCACGGGAATGGTGAGCCCCGAGGCCACCCAGGACCCCAACTGTTGCAGGTTCTGGTTGTCCAGCACGTACAGTGTGTAGTTCCTAGGAGACGCCAGGGGACTTTGCGCGGCGGGAAAGGAGGGACAAGGCACAGGGAAGGGTGGGTTTGGGATCATCCCGGAGGGGCTGTGCTGGGCACAGGGAGAGGCCAGTCGGCAGCCACTCACACCTCGCACACGGGTGTGGGGCTCGGACACACCTGCCCCGTGCCCCTGACCAGGAGCGTGATGGCCAGCAAGTCACCCATCCTCTCTTGTCCTGTCAGTGAAAGGCGTGAGCAGCTTGCTTCCTTCACCTCACTTTTCTGAGCAGCTGCTTTGTATGTGGAAGACTGCTGGCTTTGGGGACTCGGGGAGGGCTGACACTCATCCTGGGGCAAGGTCTCTGCAGCGGTGCAGGGTGAGGGGGGCGGGGTTGTACCCCGGTGGAAGGGAATGACAGTGTGCGGGAGGAAGTCAGGAAAAGCCACAGGTCTCCTTCACCCAATAATTTTTTTTTTTTTTTTTTTAAGTTTGAAAAATAAGGCCACAATGGGTACACCTGGTCTTTGAACAGCAGGAACAGGTTTCAAACCCAGGCAGATGTGCTCTGGAGTGGAGTGGATCAGGTAATAATAATTATAGCCAGTTCTTTAGAGTTGCATATAGCTAAGGTGCACACCTATAATCCTAGCACTTGGGAGGCTGAGGCAAGAGGACTACTTTGAGTTTGAGGCCAACCTGGGTTACATAGTGAATACAAGGCCAGTCCCAACTATGTAGCAAGACTGTATCTCAAAAAAAAAATTTTTTTTTTCATTTTATATACTGTGTTCCAGGTATTAAAGTTTCTTTCTTTTCTTTTCTTTCTTTCTTTCTTTTATTTTTTTGTTTGCAGGACCGGGGTTCAAACTCACAACCTTGCACTTGCCAGGCAGGCACTTGTACCAAGGAGCTATCTCCCTGGCCCCTAGACAGTTAAAGTGTTTAAACTCAATGACTATGTAATATTCACAAGGGCCCCAAGCAACCCTATTTTACAGTTGAAAAACAGGATTAGAGAACCCATCCAGAGTAACAGAGCTAGTAAGTAGCAGAACTCAGAGGCCCTTCTTTACTACTGTTCTGGAAATGTAGCGGGAGAGGCCCTGGTCAGAAGCCTGATGCTGATCCCTTACCCATCCACCATGGTGTCTCCTCTGATTAATTTGAGGTTCTTGAAAAAACTCAGGGACACGAGGGCAAAGGAATGTTTGATTTTGAGGAAACCAGTAATGGTCTCCACCAGTCCCAGGCTGCGCTGCAGCTCTTGTTCCAGGTTATCTGAGGATGAAGAAGACAAGGGTGGAGCAGAAGCAGGAGAGGTGCGCTTCACAAGGAAGGAGGGTAGGCTGGAGGAAGGGTTAGGGAAATAGGTGCTGTGGGAGGTGGTAATGGTGGGCAGTGAGGCTGGGAGGGGCGTGGGTGGGTGTGACTTGGAGGTGTGGCTTGAGGGAGGGCGTGGCCGGGATGAGTTACTGACAGCCCCTGCGAAGGTTGAGGATGAGGCTCCCCTCGACGTGGGTGCAGCCCACCAGATCCTGCGCAGCCTGGATGGAGTCTATGGTCTTCGTGCCTACCTTGCACTCTTTGGGACACAGCCCCTCACACTTTTGGCAGAATATGCTGGAAGGGCAAGCAGACGCCATGAGCCTTAGATCTGCACGGACTCCTCAGCCTCCTCACTACCCTGAAGTGCCCCCCACACCCTAGGCTCACCTGCTGCCATTTCGAGTGAAGCCTGGAGGGCACTGGGCCAAGCATCTGCCCTGGTGAATACCGAAGGTGGAGGCACGGCCGGGCACAGAGCACAGGTTGGCACAGCGCTGAGCAGTAACGCAACGCCAAGACTCATACTCATAGGTCCCCACAGGGCAGGCCCGGTGGCAGGCACCCTGGTAGTAGAGGTGGCGGCAGGCTACGCAGGCACGAGGATCTTCGGGTTGGCTGCAGCCCCCTAGACACTCGGTGTGGCAGCATTCACCCCGCGTTGTGCAGGCCAGCCCTTTGGGGCAGGGGCACACTGTGGACACAGTGCGGTGTTACATCTCATCATATCCCTCAGTACTGGCACCAGCCCCTCCTGGGATGACGCTAGGTCTGTGCCCACATCCCTTCAATTCAGATGACACAGGTGGCTGAGGGTGCCTGAGGAACTCCTGAGGACCAGGCTTCTCTATTCTCACAGTGCCTAATGTGGGTGGGGTGGAGCAGGGGTGGTTGTGTCAGGACTCAGGGCAGGGAAGTGAGCTTGTCAATCAGGGCTACTGCTCTCCAGTCTGCTGACTTGGTGCCCACTCCATTGCTAGGGAGAGGGCCCAGTGCCAGTCATCTCACCATGCCCCTACCCACACTGCCTCGCTCTCAGTTCCCATCGCTTGGCAGAAAGGGACACTCAGCGGCAGTAGCTGGGTCTGGGGGTGGGGGCGCAATAGGTTGGAAACACAGTGGCAGCTGGAAGGCTGGGAGCTGTGTGCAGGGTGGGTCAGCAGGGCCTGTTGACAGTGTACACAAGGAGGACTGCAGCAGCTGTGTTTACAGCCAACAGGGAGGCACTGCTGGGATAGGCGCTGGATACAGCAGGGATCTGATTTCGCTCTCTCCTGCGGTAATGCTGAGGCAGTCGAGCTGAGAAGGACCAACCTCTAAGAGCAGTGTGGAAACCAATCCCAGGCTGGGGATGCCAGATCTGCTCCCAGCTTCTGAAAGATCTTCCTTCTCTCTCTAGAGCCTGCACTGCCGGCTGCTCCAGCCATCACTGCCTTTGCTCTCTCCTCCTCGGCTTCTGGGAAGCTGACTCTTACTTCCCAAAGCTTCCAGCTCACTGTTCGCTTTCCCCTGTCCAGCTCTTCGTCCATCACCCTCCTCCTTTCTTCCCACACTTGGTGCCCCATCTCCTCATGGCGGTACTGCCAGCTCCCCCGGCCCACCTTGCCAGGCAGATTTCATGGGGAACAGCGCCATTGCCATGGCCCTGGTGCTGCTGTAATGCTCTGTAAAATACCTCATCCTTCATAACAACCTTATGATCATTTTAAGAGCAGGAAACTGAAACACAGATAAGCTAAACGAACAGAGTGGATAAGCATGGAGCTGACACTTGAACCAAGGTTGTCCAGCTTTGAACTTAAGCCATTGTTTCATACTTTTTTGTGCCGTTTCCTATCCATTTGTGCCTACTTTCTTCCACATGCCCACCTTGTGCCAATTTATTCCCTGGTTACCTGATACTTCGTGTAATACACCTTGACTACCTGATGCTATCAGCTATTAAATTTTTTGGAGGCTCAGTTTCCTTTTCTATAGTAGTGTACCCGTCTCATTGGATGAGGGAAGATTTAAAAAACAGTGACAGCAAAGGACTGATGCATGCCGTCCTGTAGCTTTCCAGCCCCACCAGGCCCTGCTTCCCTGTTCCCCTGTCACTTTCTGAGCCAATGCCCACCTCGCTGGCAGTGACTGGAGGTCCAGCATCGGTAGTCAGTGTGCCCGCTGAAGGTGGTCCTGGTGCAGGGCTCGCCAGCAGCACCCAGTGTGCCAGGGCATACATCGGCACACTCCTCACCCAGCTTGTTGCCCACGATGTGGTTGGCACTGGGTGTGGGCTGCAGCAGGCCCCAGTCAATGGTGGAGAGGTGGCAGAGCTCTTGGTTCTTCTCCACACGCACAGCACCACGCAGTATAGCCCCGAGCGCGGGCAGCCCCACATCCCGCAGATGTGGCATCTCAAAGATGACCAGCGCATAGCCCAGGAAGAGGTGAGCACCGCGGATCACTGCTAGGTTGGGGAAGAGGTCACGTAAGCTCTCTAGGCCATAAACCCGGAAAAGCAGCAGGTAGTCAGTGACCTGGGTGAGGTGCGGGAAGCTGAGGCTGCGGAAGTCCTCCCCCGTGGCTGTGAACATGAGCAGGATCTGCAGGTGGCCTTCTACTACACTACAGTTCTCCAGCCGCTGCAGCTCTGCCACCTCAGAGCGGATGTCCAGGCTGGGGCACACTGTGGATACATACGGTACATGGTGTGAGCACCCCCATTCCACCCTTGCCATAATGGGAGGAGAGCCACACTGGCAACTGGTTGGGGGGAATCAGGCCTTGTTCTTTCTGGGTGAAGGATGATCTGCTCTTCTTTGTGCCCTAGAGGGTGCATCTGCACCTTGCAGGGTCACTGCCAGGTGTGTCACTGTAGGGAAAAGGGAGCCCCAGTCTCCCCGCCCAAGTCTGCTTCCCTTGCAGCCTCATTTCTGTGGTCCTGGTCACCCTTGACTTCCATCTCTCTCCACATCCTGTGGGCTCTGTTGTTAAAGACTATTCGGAGCCTGACTGCTTGTCACTACCTTCTGTTTCATGAGTCTTCCTCTGAATCTGTAGTAGCAGCTTCCTAATTGACCCCCCAGTTCACCATGGCCCTCTGAGGAAAGTTCTCCACCCTGAAACCACAGTGACCTTCTCAAAACATGGTTGTATCTCACTGCTCCTCTGAGAACTGCTTGGCTCCCATCTCCCTCCCGCTAAGGCAGCCCTTTACTTCTTCTGGGGAGGCCTGTACAGTTTGGGCCCCCTAACATCTGATTTCCTTCTTTTTCTCCTTTGGCTGTTTGATCTCTTTGTTGCCCTTGAAATAAGCTACCCAGACCTGTCTCAAGTTCCTACTTCAGTTTTCCGTAGCAAGAACCTTCTTCCCCTGGCATAGCACAGCTCCTCCATCTCCTTAAATTGGCTTCTGAGGGAGGGGCACTGCCCACTCCTTGCTTTATCTTCCTCTGTAACTCTTAACACTGGCTCACTATATTTCACTTATTTTTTATTATTATTATTACGAGCTCCAAAAGGCCAGTGATTTTTGTATAATTTGTCACTGTGTCCCAGGGCATGGTATAGTGCTGGACATGCAATCAGCATTCACTAAATATTTGATGGGTGAATGAATAAGTTCTGTGGCTGGGAGGCAGTGAGCAGTGAGTTCCACAGCGCTCTCTCCCTGCATTCCTTCCCTAACCCTCTGGCCCTGTGACTTACCTCTCTTACTAATTTTGTGTATTTATCCCAGCAGTGCTAGACACAAGCATACCTGGGCATTGTCCCATCACTGTCACCTACATCCATAATACCCACCCTCCAAGGACAGAGCCTACCTGAGCCAGCTCTGTATCTGCCATGGTGCCCAGTCCAGGTTACAGTTATGGAAATCCAGGGACTGTGGACCATGGACATCTGGATCTGAAATCTACTTTTCCCTTTAGGACACATGTGCCTGGCTCCCTTGGACCCAGAGCCCCATCTCACTTCCCTTTTGCTCCCCAAGGCAATGAGGACTACCCCCCTTGGGGCCTAGATGCCTGACCTCACTTGCTCCTAAGGGGACCTTGCACAGCTTCCCACTGCAGACGCTGCAAGCCTGAATTCTTTAGCCTGAAGTTCAGATCCAGCTCTCTCCAGCATCTATGTGCTCCCTTCTACCTGGCCCTCCAACAGTGTCACATGTACCTCACTGTCCAGGCATTTCATGTTGGGGCAGGGAGGCAGGGACATCTTCTCCCAGTTGTCACTGATGGGCCTGAGCCTGACTGCCTGGCAGCTCTGTGTGTGTGCGTGTGTGTGCGTGTGTGTGCGTGTGTGTGTGTGTGTGTGTGTGTGTGTGTGTGAGCTCAGGCAGGTTAACATACACAAGAGAGGGAGCGAAAGAGAAAACACTTCCATCTCCTCTAGGAAGAGGCCAATCAGGATCTGCAAGGCAGATGGGGGTTCTCTCAGGCGCCCTCTTCCCATCATGCCCTTGCCTCTCCAGGGCTCCCCTGATGGGAGTCATTTGGAAAAACAAATCTAAGACCTTTGTAAATTAACCCCTGCCTTTCCTCAGATCTGAGTCTATATAAAACTGCTCTGGGAACAGGACATTTGGGCCCTCTGACTAAACAATGACCCTGTCCTCCAGGGACATGCTTTGTCCTGACAACTGTGCTCTTGGCTGGCATCTGCTGTGCCCTGTGCTGGTACAACATGGAGGGGGAGAGGCAGCAGCTCAGTGTGTGTGTGTGTGTGTGTGTGTGTGTGTGTGTGTGTGTATGCGCGTGTGTAGGTTTTTCAGGTAAAACCTTTGGAACTAGCACCCTTTCAGGGCACCCTGTCCCACCCCAATTGCACTACTCCCTTGTCTATGTAGAAGAGACTGCCCTAAGTGTGAAAGCTCCTGTCTGAGGCTGGTACAGAGTTCTAGATTCCCGAGCTCCCTCAGTCTGGAGTGATGGTGGAATTGGAGAGGGCACCACTCAATCATTCCCATTTTGAAATTTTGCCTTCTGCTTTTCTTTCCCCACTAAGCCCCCAGTACCCTTTGGCCTACAAGGTCCCATGACCCTACCAAAGCCCCCTTGGTGGAAGTTTCTATCTGGGAAGAAGCACTGGGCACTAAGGGACAATACCCCCCCCCCACACACACACCAACCAGCTCCTCTCCCCCACAGAGAATGGATCCTAAAGGCAGAGGACACAGAACACTCCTTTGGGCTTACTGCTCGTTTCTCTGAACCTCTGTTTGCCATCTTAATGCTGGTTCTCAGCTACCTGCCCTAGCCTTGTCCCTTCTCACTTGGTGGCCCTGGAAATGATCTTTACACAGTCTCATCCTGTTTCTTATCCAGGTTTTCCTGGGATCATCACCTCACATGAAGGAATGGAGAGAAGGACATCTACTTATCCTCCTGTTACCCAGTCCTTACCTCCTTTCTATAGGGCTGAGGGAAAAACACCTCCATGTGAGCATCTAATTTTTTCCTGGTGGGAAGTCCTTCTGAGAGCTAATTTCATTCTTCATAGCATATTGAAAAGTAGGTTCATTCTGGCTAGAGGTTCAGTTTGTGGCTTCCCAAATATCTGAGAGGGAGAAGTGTTGGTAGGGTGTCAGGGAGATCAGGCTGGGGACTCACCCTTCATTGTGTCCAGGCTAAATCCTGAAGAAAGGAGGCTCACAAGGAGGCATGTTCTCCAGCGCCACAGACTGGGTCTGGCCATGGCCCCAGTCCTGGACTGTGTCCAGGCCTGGTTCTCCTGCAGGTGGCTTCTGGGAGGAGAAGGTTCTGAGAAATGGTAAGGGAAACAGAAACCCACCCTCTGGAGAGGAGGGTGCGGCCAGAGGCAGAGCAATTAGGGACACTGCCTGGGGACAGCAGGAGACAGAGAAGAAAGGAAAATCACAGATACAAAGCCAGTGACGAGCAGCTGGAGACAGACATTCAGTGTGAACCCAGAGGCTGCGAGATGGTGACAGAGATGTAGATAGCACGGTGAGAACTTCAGAGAGGCCTCCAGAGAGAGAAAGTACACGGGGCTCAGAGCAAAGGGCAGGCCGAGAGAAGGCTCGCCCGCCCGAGGTGGAGCAGAACCCCTAGAGCGCTCCGGGCGCTGGGTGGACAGCAGAAAGCCTCCGGGGTTCCTCCGACAGGCGTTCAGCTTGTGTCTGCCAGGCAGACTGGTGGGCGGGCGTTGGGCAGCCGCTCCCAGCTCCTCCTCCCCGCCCCCGTCGGAGCGGATTGGTTTGTAGGACCTCCCAGCTCTCTCCGCCCCTCCCGCCAAGCCAAAATATTTAGCCTGACAACTGAGGGGGACAGGTCTGTTGGGGAAATAAGGCCAAACTCAGGGGGGAGGGTCGGCCAGGAGCTGCTTTTCTCACCCAGGTTCGCGGCCAGGCCCCTCCCGGGTCCTGCGGCGGGCTTCTCTCGAGAGACATCCGACAGACCTGGGTCTTCTCCCCGGCAGCGGCTCCAGATGCTGCCAACAGGTGTGCGGACACCTGCGGAGCGGCGTCTTCGATCTCGACCCACAGAGCCCTTTGTGAAAGCCTGGCCAGAACATGGACACGTCTGTGTTTTGAAGCCCTTTGCTCGGAGCCCCTCAGCTTCAGAAAGCCATCAGGTCCTTAGGCACTCACCAGGAGGCCTGTCTCCGCCTAGTCCTTGGTTCCCACCCAGATCCCCGCAAGGGACGATCTCTCTGAGGCCCCATCTCTCTCCTGCAGTCCTCCTGGACCCCAGCCAGTCGTCTGGGCTGCCGGCGACTTGGAGGCTCCCTGAGCTGAGCACCCTGACCCCGCACCCCGGCCCAGTTCAACCCTTCCCGAGAATCCTCCTTCAGGACCCCACCCTTCTCTCTCTTCTTGATTTGAGACCGATGGGCCCTTGCAGCCACGAAGCCCATAGCTGGGAGCTGGGCCTGCCCTTCAGGACTATGAGTGCTGGGGATGCCAGCCTCTCCGGGGGCTGCCATCCCCACTCCATTCGCGTCCGAAGAGCTAAGCGAAGATCTATTAATTTCTGCGCGCAGAGATCGATGCTCTTGTCAGGACGGCGATCGATGCCAGTCCTGCTCGGCTCGGTCCTGTTCGCCCGGGCCCTGCTGGCTGATTGAGGTCTGCTCCTGCGTCCCAGGTGCAACACCGGGGACGGGGCGGGGCAGGGGCGGGCGAGTAGCCTGCGCCCTGGGCAGCCCCTGGGCGAGCGTCACCTCTGGGCAGGCCTCGAGCGCCACCCCGTGGCCTCCTGCGCCAAGGGGGGTCTCTTTCCAGGGTCGGCCTGAGGCTGTTGGGGACACTGCTTTTTCTCCCCTCCTCTGTGCTCTCTCAGTCCTGGGTAACCTCTGGTTCTTACTAGGTCAGAAAGTGTTCCACCTGATTTATCCCAGGTGACAGGCACACTCCCTCGGCATGCGGGTCGTCTGCCTGGGCTGGCTAGGATGACCTGGATTGCACCCTTTCCTCAGCTCCACATCTTTCCTCCCGCAAAATTTAAAACGGCAGCAGCTTCACGCTGAGAGCAATAACACATCAGCTTCCCAGACCCCTGCTCCCCAAGGACACCCGCGGTGTTCGGTGGAGACGGGACAGCCGCGGAGCCGCCGGCTGAAGCAGGGGCGGGGCGGCCGCTGGCCCCGCCCCTCCACGCTCGGGTCTTTAACATCGCCGGCGCACGTGTACGGGAGCAGCCGCTGCCGCTGCGAGCTCGCCGGCTGGGCAGGCGGACCGCGCGATGCTGCGAGGCGGACGGCGCAGGCAGTCCCGCTGGCACCGCCAAGGCACCGCAGTGGGCAGCCTGCTGCCTTGGCTGATGCTGGCTTCTGTGGGCGCCACATCTTGCCCCGATGTCTGCTGCCCCTTTGGCCCCTCGGGGCTGCGCTGTACCGGGGCTTCGACCCTCAATAGTCTCCGTCAACTGCCGAGATCCGAGAACCTGACAGAGCTGTGAGTGTTCAGGGGGCGAGGGGGCGCGGCGACAGGGACGCAGCGACATGAGGGCACAGCCTTGTTTCGAGGGCGCGGGCCGGCTGCTTGCTAGCTAGGCAGCCTGCGGACAGCACCACACAGCTGGTTTCAAATGCTGCTGCCGCTGTTCCGGTGGATCCTCCCATCCTCAGCCCCCTACTCCCACCCCCATCCCACTGTCTAGATGTCACCTAAGGCTCAGGGCAGCTGGGACACTGGTTCTGGGTACAGCAGGTGCGGAGTGGATTTCCGTGGATCAGGTCTGAGGAACCCAGACCCCCAGAGCCCCTTTCTGGAGCTCTCTGCCTCATGCACGGGGGAAGTCAGCTGCAGAAATCCCCTCAACGCAGCATTCTTCTTTTCCCTTTACCAGGAGGAAGCTAACCCTTAGTTCCTTCCTTGTCGTGACCAAACACCTCTAGCTCTTCCCCCTAGGCTGAGGAATTGAGCTAGATTTAATGAGGAATCATAGCCTGTGGCCGAGCTCTCCTCTCCCATTTCCACAATTCCTTGGCCCCAGAACCCCTTGATCTGATGTGGAAGTGAAATTCGCTCCTGGTTTCTCTCCCTCCACTCCCATCGCCTTTTCCACCTTTGTTTTCCTACTTGGGTCAGGGAGTCAGGGCCATTGTTGAGAGACTGTTCTCCCCTTCTAGACTCAAAGCTGAGAGGCATCTCCAGCATGCTGAGATGCTCTGGTATTCTGCAATCATTGGCCAAAAAAAAAAAATACTCAAGTGCTTTGTAGCAGCTGGTGAAACCTATGGGAGTGTGTTGTCATAATTGCCCTAGAGGTACCCGGGCATTGTGTGGTGGTGGTTGAAAAGACTTGAGCATTCTGTGTGGCTGATGGGGTCAGCAGGACTTATAGAAGAAGGGAGGAATTGCTGGAAGATCTCCAGTCTATAATCTGGAGTTCTTGGGTGGGAATAACCTTGTTCTTGAGCAGGGGCAGGCTGGAACGAATCGGAGGTGGGGGCTGTCGCTGTCTGGAAGTTACTTGAGCAGCCTGCAATAATTGGCACTGAATTACTCGGGCATCTTGTGGTAATTAACGGGAAGGTACTCAATATCTCTCTCTAATGGCCCTAGGGAGACCAGGAGGAGAGGAGATGGTCTTGTCTTGGTGTAGACCTAGGTTCCTGCCTAAGGGGAGGGACGAGAGATCCACACTGTCACCCCTGGTCGTATCCATTCATCACGCTCAACCTTCAAGCCAGGGGCCAGGACTCCTGACTACTCCCCATCAGGATTTTTTCTCAGTGCCTTTCCAAGCCCCCAGGAGGTCCAGCCTGGGGCTAGAGGAGCAGACAGGCCAGGTCTGGGACTGGGGGCTGGGTGACTGAAATGTACCTCTAGGTGGGGCAGCAGCCCAATCCCCCTTGCCTCCTCCTACACAGTCCCTTCACTTCCCTCACCTAAGGAGCTAACAAGGAGATAATGGACTCCAATAGACAGATTGATTATGAATCCAAACGAATGAGGCAGCCTTGAGCACACTGCCTGACAGCATGCACACGCCCGGCTGACAGTGCGGTCTCCTCTGGTCCTGACAGCTTGAAACCCTCTGGGTGGGGTTGGGGAGTATCAGGTACAACAAGGACCTGCCCTCCCTCAGAGTTGTGCTTCTGGGGACTGAGACCTGACACCTGGCTGTTGTTTTGGGGCCACAGCTAGGAGAGGAAATAGGTCCTCTATGCCAGTTCTGGTTTCTTTTTTTAGTTCTTAGGGGAAAGTTCAAAGGTGGAGGGAGTTTTGAGAGCAGGCAGAGTCATGTCCGTGTGTGTGTGTGTGTGTGTGTGTGTGTGTGTGCGCATGCGCGTGTGTGTGTTACATGCCAACATGCCACTGCAGGACAACTGAGTTCTTAGGAACTCCCTGTCATGCTAGATCCAGTAGCCGTGCAGGGCCAGCTATCAGCACCTCCAGGTCTCCTTGCTTTTCTTTCTTGCCTCCCTGTCTTTTCTGGCTCTCTGTCCCTGTCTGTCTGTCTGTCTGTCTGTCTGTCTATGTCTCCTCCTGTCTTTCTCACTGCTGCCCTTTCTCTCTGTCAGTCTCTTCTCACTAGTTTTTCTCCATGTCTTACTCTTTGTTTTTTGCCCCCTCCATTCAGCCTTCACATCTCACCCTGTGCCAGCGAGCCAGCCCTTCTACTCCTTCCACCCCACATCCTCCTGGTGCCCTTCTCCCCTCCCAGGGTCCCTCACAGGGCAGCGAGGGTCTGAGTGATCTACCTGACAGCCTCCATGTATCTTGCCTGCTCTATGAAAGCATGGTGTGTGTGAAGGTCGTTGCTTGAGTGTGGGAAGGGGCCAGAGGCATTTCAGTGGCAGAGCAGA
>PVKN010019038.1:0-16561 GCA_004027915.1 Capromys pilorides | reverse complement strand
AAAACTTTTACAACCTTCTGTATGAGGATGCTTAATATCCTGCTCCTCTCTGCCTTTTCATTGCACTTTATTCTCTGTACATATCAATTAGCAGTTAGTGCGGAAGGACTGACTCTGGACTTCCACACACCTCAGCATCACCGCCGTCTCCCGTGACACACACAGCTCCCTAGCTTCCTAGGAAGAGCGCTGGCCCTCGCCAGACTACTGAGAGAAGGACCTCAGAGTGTCTGCAAGAAAGGCCCCTGGGGCCATGTCCAGGGGAGCACGTGTGCACCCCGCACTGTGGGAGGCTGAGGCAGGAGGATGCAGAGCAGCAGCACAGAGGCCCTGGGTTCAGTCCCAAGTGCCACCATGGCTCCCCAGCCAGGCACCATGCTGCTCCTGTCCTCGGCAGCAGCGCCCATCTTAGGGACCACTGCTCTGCATCGTGGTGGTCCCCAGTGGGTGGTGAGTGCTCCTCCTCCTTCCTCTCCACAACACAGACGCGGCAGTGCCATCTGTGCGCCAGAAGCTGGTGCTGTGGCCGCCACCAGCAGCGACCTCTTTTGATTTTGAGATGAAGTGGGCTCCAGGGATGCCCTGGTCAGCTGGCTGCACGGGGCGGCCCGCTGTGCTCTTCTTCGTGCAGGGTTGGGGCAGCCCTGAGCTCACTCAGCCCCGAGCCACCGTCCTCCTCCCAAATCGAGGTCTCCCACTGGGGTCCTCAGGGTGTGGACAGTTCTTTCAGGAGAAATGCCTGGAAACACAGGTGTGTAAGCCCCTCCCTCTGGCCTTCCACAGGTGCATCATTTCTGGCATGGCTTCAGGAAGCATCGTCTTGTTCTACAATGACTTCAACCGGTGGCATCATGAATACCAAACCCGCTACTGAGGTGACACCCGCCTCAGCCCTGCGCAGGGGAGGACCACAGCTACCACACCTGAATGTAACTTCAATTTGCTTGACTGAGCAAAATATTTTTAAAATTTAATTGCTATTTTTGTAGACTTTGCTTGACTTTTTGGGGGGGGACAGCAAAGCAGAAACTGGTTGCTGGGTTCTGTAGTTTAAAAAAAAAAAATCTATATTTTTAGTCATAATGAGAACTCTATTTTCATCAATTACAGAAACTATACAGCGGAGCAAATAAGCCCACTGTCCTAGCTGTATTCTGAAAAATACGTTTCCCACAGACCTGTAATCTTGAGAGAGAACTTGGACAGCAGGGAAATGAGTTCTAATACTGGGGTGGGGACTTTTATGCTCTACTTTCAGTCCTGTATTTTTCCAAACAATTGTGTTTGTTTAATGTTAAAATTTCTGGGATTTAAATAGTAATGTTTAAATTATGGCAAATGTAAATTAAAATATCTCAATGAAGTATTTCTATATTCTTCTTCTTCAAGCATGTTTTAGACCTAGAAAGTGATGCTTTAGAGGAAGCTGTTCTACCGTGTGGTAAGCGTAAAAGATCTAAGTTATAGCGAGCGTGAACTAGTTACCATTATCCTGATTTGTTGTCCTCATAGCACAAAATGAAGCGATGGAAATGCTCTGGGCTTGCATCCTACGCTTTCTCTGAAAGTCAGGGCAGGCACCAAAGCTCTGAGGGTCGCCGGGCGCTGGGTGTGAAGGCAACACACACACACACACACACACACACACACACACACACACACAGAGCCCCATGCTGCCAGCGATACCTCCCACCTTCGCTACTGAGCCACCTCCCCCTTCCTTTTGATTAGTGATTTGTACTAAGACACAATGTTATTTTGGTGTTGTATAATTCTACTTTTCTAGTAGATTGCTGTATGGGAATCTGTGAAAAAATATTTGAGAAAAGGTCTGTATTACATAAATAAATCCTTTGTATGTTGTGAACTTTGAACTGGAGCTGACGTTGTCTCTGTTTTCCATATCTCCTGCCTACACGGGCCCCCTCCCACTTTCTCTTTTTTCCTACACATGTAGGCATTTTCTAAAAGCCAAGATTGGAATGAACAATTCAGCCTGGCAAAAAATAAGCCAGGCGTGGTGGCGCAAGCCTATAATCCCAGCACTTGGGAGGCTGAGGCAGGAGGATTGGTGCAAATTTGAGACCAGCTTGGGCTACAAAAGTGAGTTCAAGGCCAGCCTGAACTGCATAGCGAGACCCAGTCTCAAAAAGACTAAATAAATAAAATAGAATGTATAATCAGATTATTGGGAATATCGCTTTTCATTCCTAATTTTTAACCGTTTGACTGCTAAGGAGCGCTATCGCGCTCTTCTTATGTTACTCCAAAAATACGTCAGCAGCCAAACGGTTAAACATGGATAACACACAAAGAACACCTCCAGAGTGGTTCAGCCATAGCTTTTCATAGTAAGCAGCCAGAGACGGCACAACAGCATGAAAACAGCCTTTCTCTGGTGAGCTCCTCCCGCTTAACGGGACATCTAGAAATGGCCAAAGGGCTCCATGGTGTGTCCTGGCTCATGTAAGACCAATCATCATTTTATATTACAAACTACTAAGAAGGAAAACACAGGGATAAAAATGTGAGAGAGGAAACCACACTGAATGCTACAAGTTCCATAAATTAAGTAGGTATCCTGACTGGTATTAAACTTGAACATATTTTACTCTGGAGATGTAAGAAATTGGTAGTACCTAAGTCATGCCTGACATAACCCGCTACTTAGCTGCCTTCCCAAGCTAAGAGTACTGCCTCTTGGAGCTAGAAATAAATGTTTCTGTGCAGCCTTTATTGTTTTTAGCACTTAGAGCTAAATTGCCTGAACATTAGCAACACTTCATGAAAGACATACAAAACTTCAGCGGAAGGATTTCTTAATGATAGAATCTGAGTAGCACAGTACTTCTTGGGGTTGACTCAGCATTTACTTATGTACCCAGCTTTAAAAGAAATGGGGCTATGGAGATAGCTCAGTAGAATAAGCGCTTGCTTGGCAAGCACAAAAGCCTGAGTTCAATCCCCGATTCTGGGGGAAAAAAGACAAAGAAACACCATTACTTCAAGTAAATGCAGGCAAATTAGGAGAAGCAAGGGAACTTGAACAGCTTGGGAGCAGCCGGGCTGGCGTTCTGGCGGCGCGCTGTGCAGTAACCTAATGCTGGCTCACTCCTGGCTTATCCATTCCCAATACTGTGTGGCCAGGCCAGCCCTGAAATTCTGTCAGTAAGGACCCCCACCCCCCAACCCCTGTGCTCTGTGGGTGGAAGCTGGGGAGCTTTGAAGACAGCATATGAAAGTCTGAAATGTGTAAATACAAACCTATGGACTGTTCACCCTCAGAAAAACATCCATTTCCAGTGTCTTCACAAACGTTTGTGTACATGAAGTCCAGTGTGCACACTGAGGAAACATCGTTTAGGTCTACTCCGCAGACCTATGGAGAACCCAAGGCAGTGGTGCTGGCGAAGACCAGGTCCCCATCCCGTGGCAAAACCTAGTTTGCACCTGACAGCTGAAGGTGGGTCAGCTCCATGGAGGGGAGGCTGGGACCTCCAGTCTCTGATCCTTGTTACCACGCTGCCCTTCGTGAGCCACTGGCTGTGCATGACACAGCCCCTTGGTAGAGCTGCCAGGGTGCCAGCATCTGGTGTGACACATGAGGAAGCGGCAGCCCTGACCTCCTGCTCGCACACCAGATTACTGTGGGCCATGCACAGCCACAGACAGGCACGTGTGACTCAAGCTCCAAGGGTGTTTACCCTACGCGGAGCAGAGACCTGGCCTCCCTCTGGTCGCCCAGCCTCCTGCTTTGGCCTGGGCAGCTGCCCTTGACCAGGACCCAGTCTGATCTTGCAGCCTTACAAGTCCTCACTGCAGGCTAGGACATTTCAAAAGTTCCTCATATGAAAGAAGAAAAACCCACAAAGCAGCAGATGAATTAAAAAAAGAAAAACAGCAAATAGAACAACTTTTTAGGGCTGGGGAAATAGTTCAGTAGGATGAGTGCTTGCCTGGCAAGCACAAGGTCCTGAGTTCAATCCCTGGTAACAGGAAAAAAAAAAAAAAAAAACCTTTTTAAAGTTCCATTCCGTATCATTTGAGTGGAAGGAACATCGTTTGGATTTTTGTTATAGCTTTGAAAAGTGAGCTCCTGAGGCACTTCTTGGGTCCTCTAATCACAAGATCAGTTATTTTTTTTTTTTTAAGTGTCTCTTACTGCCCAGCCTGGCACTGGATTCTTAGGCCCCAGAGATCCTCCCATGTTGGCCTCCTATGTGGCCGGGGCTGCAGGCACGGGCTTCACACCTGGCTTGCTGTTAACCACACTGAGTGCTACAAACCAAAACTGAGATGGCCCAGCCCAGGTCCATCACGACCTCCTCTCCAAGGATGGGAAGATGGTCCAGCCTCACGCAGCTCACCCCCTAGAAGAGGCCCTCTTGATATGCTTCTGGGAATTCTGAGACCTTGGTGGTCACATGTGGGATGCACGAAATGAATTATTTTTCTGCCTCAGATTCAGGAATATTTTTCCTTGCTAAAACCAAGATGGTGGAAGAGCTGGGCAGGATGTGACTTCAATGCACCAGGCAGGAGAATGCCTTGGACGGTTTCAAAGATGGGTCCCAGACCCAGCTTCAGCCTGCACCCAGCTCAGGCCTGGAGGAAGGGGCAGGTGCTTGCAAAAAGGCCAGGAGCAGTGCCTTGCCAAAGTGCTGCCTGCCACCCTGTGCCACCCTGGGGCCTCCTGTGAGACCAAACACAATGCCTAGCAACCACCCACACCATGGGGCTCAGCCCAACACCCTGTTCCCACCAGCTCTCAGCTACCCAAGCAACAGCCCCAATATTGGGGCCTCTCCCAGGAGCCCAAAGTGCGAGGCTGCTGTGCCTGGCCAGCTCGCTCCCTTGGTAAATGTGGCCTTCATTCGCATTTCCAGCGGCCCACAAGGAATCACGTATAAAGCCGCCAACGCCACACCGGACCAGTCTGTCATTACAGTCTCACTTTACCTTGGTCCTCAGGGCTGCTGGTACCTGCTGGCCCAGTGACCATGGGAGAAAGAAAGCCTACGCCCTTCCCACCCACTTATGACAGCAAGATACAAAGCACCACATCTCTGGTCATCTGTCTCTAACAAATATCTTTTCTTCTGCCAGGCTTTGGTGGCCAGGGCTTCCCACCCCCTCCCCCTCGGGCTGCCCTCTTTGGGTGATGGTGGCCTTACACAAACTCCGCACCTCAAGGCCCCAGGCCAGACCCACACCCCAGCAGGGCTGTGCCCGGCCACACTTAGCCAGTGCTGAGCCTGCCATTCTGGGCTACCAGGGACACAATCCTGGCCCTTGCCCTTCCCCCAATTACGGAGCTGAACCAGGACTCGGCTTTGGTTTCAGGCCTCAGGTTCTGCCGTGCTAACCTAGATGAGTCCCTCCCACTGCAAAGGAAGATAAGGCTCTAGACATGTCCCTCCATGGGCAGGACAAACCGCAGTAAAGCGGGGCTCATGGGTAATGAGCCCTGGAACTGGGGCTGTCCAGCCCAAGATGAGCCAGATTCAGATTCCAAAGATGCAGTGCAAAAGAAGGCAAAATACCAGTCATTTTTTGAATACCTCAGATATGTTTGGATGCGTTAAGCGAAATGAAATATACTATACAAGTGAACTTCACCTGCTCCCTTATAATTTTTTTTTCTCCTAACAGAGATCAAACTCAGGACCCTGTGCTTGCCAGGCAGGTGCTTACACCACTGAGCTATCTCCCTGGCCCTTAAAAATTTTTTTAACACAGTACCTGACGACAGTCACATATGCGGCTTGCATTTTATTTCCATCGGACAATGAACTGCTTTAGAGCTTTCTCCAAGGCAGTAACCAATGTCCTTTTTTTCTTTCAGTAAATTTAATCCATCCTGAACTGCCTGATCTCTAGTTCACGTTTCACCTTTTTTGCCCCAACAGCGTCCAGAGTTCAGCCACATGCATTCATTCTGCACAACCCACACGTCTTTCTGAAAAAGCAAACTTTCTGGAAAGGACCAAAGTCTTGGGGAAAATGTCACCCCCTTCCCTTCTACCCTATCAAAGGCCAGTTTCTTTAGACTGACCCAGCACAGGAAGGGAGCAAACCCACCACATGATAGCCATGCTCCGTGCGGGGTCCGAGAGGCTGGAAGTAAGAGCCCGGGCTACACTGGGTTCCGAGAACAGAATTAGAGCTTGATGAATGTCTGCTCAGCAAGTGGCCAAACGCAATCTGCCTGAGGGGTGGGAACCCGGATGCAGTCACAGACGCCACCAGCCCTGACGAGCAGGTTGCACAGCCCTGGAGCACAGGCTCCACAGCACCTCCGCTTCCTGGCTCCATCTCTGGCTATGGCTTCGGCCCACTGCTTGGCCCCTTGGTCCCCTCTTTGGCCTCCGTACCCCTCTTGGTTCTGGAGGAGCTGTGTTCCCTGACTCAGAGGGTACAGCAACACCTGCTTCCTAGCTGTGCACCTGCAGCTCCAAGGAGGGCAACGGGGGTCTTGTCCCTCCCCATATTGTTCTCCTTTATGAATTGTGATTAAAAAGCGACTTTTTAAAAAACTGTATTACAATAAAAGACACTACCATGAATGACACTGCCACTCAATGCCTTGAACGTGCCTGTCCCATCGCCCCCACCACATCACTGCTCTGCGAGTTCACCTTCCATCCGCACGTGCACAGGGGGCTTGCGTCCCGTGAGGGGCTGCCGCACGCACGGACGTGTCTTCATTCCTCTTCAAGCTGCCTGCGTCTTCATCTCCAGGGCCCCTCCGTGTGAGGAAGACCACTCTCCCACTTCCTAGTACCTGGCTTATATTTTGCTATTTATTTCTGGGGCTTCTCAGACAACAGAAACCATGCAGTTGTTAAGCTCCCGTGTCTGATTTTACTCGGCCTCAAGCTGCAGCCCTCCAGGGGCTGATGTCTGTGTCGCTGGCAGTCCCGTGAGTCTCCTTCATGTCATGTCCAGCTGCACCTAGTGGCTGCCAGAATGACTGAATCAGTTCAGACCGTTTACTTGGCATCGTTGTCCTGACCTTGGGGAGAAGCCAGAAGCTGCACAGAACCAGGCACAGTGGGTAAGTGGATGAGGACACAGAGTGGCTTTACAAGCCACTTTCCCATTTGTCCTATGGCACACAGCAGTGGCAGCAGCAGTCCACATACTTTTTATCATACCACGTAAAGTGACAAGAATGATGGGATCAGTGTGTTCAAAGCGAGGTTAATTCTCAGATTAGTGACAGTGTGTCTTAGTTTGAGACAGGGCCTCATGGTGCAGCTCGGGCTGGCCTGGAGCTCATAGTCTTCCTGCCTCCCAAGTGCTGGGATCACAGGTATGAACAAATTGCAGAAGTGGAGACACCGGTTATTTTGATTGCCCCTTGTACATCAGTTCTTCCTTCGTAAGAATGACAATATTCCCAGGGAAAGCTATGAAAGAGCTTGTTCGGACGCCAGGCAGCGCAGACAGAGGTGAGCATCCGAGACCCGAGCCAGTTCTGCAGCTGTTCCCGCTGCAGCCATGGACCCAGGAAGTCCCCACAACTTCATGACAGCCTACAGACAGGGCTGGGGCCAGCACAGGCCTGTCAGGGCTCATGCTGGTGTCAGCCAGGCTGGATGGTTTTAAGAGCTGACACCGAGACCTGGAGAAGCTGGGACAGGGCCAGGCCAGCACATCTGGGCACCAGGCGAGTGGGTGTCAGGAGGGATACCACCAAGAACTGCAAATGGAGTGTGGCTCACAGGACAGCAAAGAGCAGAGCCAGACACCGTGCGACCTAAGAGAGACAGACACAAGCACAGCCGCCCTCACCCCCATTTCCTTCAAGGCCCACGCTTCCTGCAGGGCTCCCCAAGACCCCAGCCGACCCTGGCGCTGCTGTCCCAAGCTCCCACAGGAGTGACCTCAGCTCAGGCCGAGCACAGCTCCATGTCCTGGGCCTCCCAAGCCAGCTCTTCCCTGGTGGTCCTGCCGGCCTAGCCCACGCAAGCAGCCACACAGACACCTCGCCCATCCCCGATGGCTTTGTTCTGAAGAGGGAAGAGTTTATTGCAGTTGGAGACACCTGTGGAAGGGAAAGTCTCAATAGTGAGAATGAACTGCACGTAGGGCCCACCTACTCACAAGATGAGCAGGTCCAACAAATACATGGCCGTGTGTAATTATTAAAAAGAGTAGGGCGGTGGAAAAAAAGGAAAAACTGCCAGCAGCCTTCCAGGTTAGCGACAGGGTGTCCAAGGGGTACCTCCTGCCCCCGCCAGCCGCGCTCAGGGAGCCCTGGCTCCTGGGGGAAAGTGGACAAGAAGCTGGCTCCACGGGACGAGATGCCAGGCCAGGGAGCCCTGCACCTGCTCCCTTAGCAGCGCCTCAGGCCAGATGGGAAAGGCGAGAAGGCGGACGCAGGGAGGAAGCCTCGGCCCTGGACTGGGGCCAAATAAATATCCAGCTCGCAGTGTGCCTGCCTGCCTGCCTGCCGCTGGCCGAGGCAGCGACCTCGGCATCCTGGAGGGAAGGAGGTGCCCCGAGCCGTCTCCCAGGTCGTGCACGAGGGGAGCCAGGCACTGTCCTTGAGAAGGGAGCAGCCGGCGCAATCACAGGGTCTCTATTGGCAACCGACACGGAATTGCTACAAAAATCCTTTCTGCTGACAAAAGCTGCAGTGGCGTCCCTTGTCCTGCAAACGCGATGACCAAAATTTAGTCGCTGGGACATGCAGCTCCACGCTGATGACAGGAGTCACTTCCAGGAGCAATGCGCAGCGTGCGGGTGACAACAGCCCTCTCCTTGATAGCCCTGGGAGGACTGGGGCCACAGCAGGCGGTCAGGCGGCAGGCGCATCCAGCGGGGACAGCAGGGCCAGGCGGCTGCACGGGCTCAGTCTCGGTGGCGACGCCAGGTCCCCGCACGTTCGCAGCTGGCAGCTGGAGGAGAACAGGGGCGTAGGGGAGCTGCCAGAGGGTCGGCCGCGGACTCGGGGGGCTCCCGGACCGGAGGAGGCGTGGGCGAGCTGTGCTCCGTCGCAGGTCGGCCGCCTTCGGGCCCGTGCTTGCTGCAGAAAATCTGTCCCTCCTTATCTAGAGCCGTGTTCTGGGGAGAAAGCAGCAGACAGCGTCAGTCCACGGCCCTCGTGGCGCGGGGAACAGAGCGAGACAGAGCATGCAGACGCAGATGGGGAGAAGTAACGCTGCGCCCGTAGGCAGCCTCGCCTGCTTCGGGGTGCCCTGAGCTAGGGAGCTGCTGGCTGTGGCCCAGAGAACCCAGGGGACAGCAGATGCCCCCAGGGCTCCGTTTTGGCTGCCCGCCAATTAAGGGTGCACAGGGGTGAGCTATGCTTTGTGGCCAGAACAGCCTGCCCTGACATCCAGGCCTGTCCTCTTCTAAGAGCCTCTCTTCCTGGGAGGAGACTTTTGTCCCTTGTCACCCGCAAGATACTACATGGGCTAACTGCGGGAGCAGAGCAGAGAAACAGCCCCACATCAGGGGGAGCCGCTCTCCCTCCCCCTTTCCTTCGGGTCTCTGGAGGGACCCTGTGACCCGGCCATGGGGTGGGGGAGGTGGCAGCCTCCAAGAGCAGCGGACAGCGGGGCCCTGTGCGCCGAGGGCACTCAGCACCGACAGGCGCCCGTTATTTCTCCCCTCTGCGCAGGGCGTGGGCGCGGGCGTGGGCGCAGGAAGCGTGGCCGTGCAGTGAGTACGTACCGTGGACCTAGGCGGGAAGCAAGGCAGGCGGCGGGAGAGGCAGGCGAGAGGAGAGAAGCGGGGACAGAAACCAGACTTACTCAACAGAAGCCACAAAGGCACACCTATCTCCAAGTTGGGGACCAGCCGCCCACCCCACAAAAGCTCTCCTTCTCGCCCCAGGCCATGCTGGTGGGTGCAGTGAGGCTTCGGTCACCCGGTCTGGCCACAAGGCGGCCCTGCTGGTCTCTAAGGACCAAGAAAACAGCACCAAAACACACAGGCCTAAGTGGGTGCAGTCGCCATCTTCTTAAAAACCTCTACGCTCATCACGAGGGCCAAGCGGAGGAAGAAGCGAATGCGCAGACTGAAGTGTAAAAGAAGAAAGATGAGACGGAGGTGCAAGCAGAATAGCCTGGACACCCATGGGGCCAAAGGAACAGAAATAAAGATTGCGGAGGTAGACAGTGCTGGCGCGCGTTTTGGACTGCCTGCTGCGTGCAACGTCTCGGTGGATTAGGACTGCGCCGCCACCTGATCCCCGAGGCCACCTCAGAAGAGAGGCACCTGGTTCAAACTAAGCAGGTAGTTTTTTGCCCTAGACCTGTGGCATTCTGGACTACTTCTGTTCTCGCTTTCGGCTGAGTGTAAGGGTGTAAAGCGGGTACAATAAACCATCTCTTCTGTGTTAGCTGAAGAAAAAACAAATGAAAACAGGAAAGCTAGCAGCGTAACAGAACCACAGGCTTCTGGAAGCCGGAGCCCGCGCCATGCAGTGATCCATCTCAGGGGCTGGCGAGCGAGGTCAGCCTGGGAAGTGCAGGTGAGGAAGAACGCATCCCACCACAGAGCCCTGCCCTATCTGCTCCTCACCAAGAGCAGCAATTTGCCCTATGAAGGAACCAACAGGTTCCAAACCCACTGTGGACCCGGGAAGGAGCAGCAAGGACCAAGGAGTGTGGTGGTGTTCCAAGGGCACAGGAAGCCCAGAGCCTGGGCCCTCCTAGCCTGCAGAGGGGCTCAAGAGCTGTTCCAGGGCGTGGATGGGCTCAATCGCCCAGGCTGTGTGGGACCCCCGGTTGCTCCAAGTGTCAAATGCAGCCAGCCAACACCTTTCCTCTCCCTTCCCACCTGCACAAACCACTTCTACTCTTCTCTCCCTCAGCACCCACCCGGGGACACTAAGGAACCTGGGAGCCAGGAGGGCCATCTCCAACTAGGCCACGCTGTCCCGCCACTGGCCGCAAAGCGCTCTGCCCTGTGCCTACTCTACCTGTGTGAAACTGCACCGGCTCACTTAGTGACAAGGACACAGGAATGCAGGAACAGTCGTTTTGCAGTTCTTTTTAATATAAAGTGGCATTTAAGACAGGCTCCAGAGATGGGCCATCCAGACACGCAGTCTCAGTGAGGAGGAGGAAGAACACAAAGGTAGACAAGCGCCACATGGGTCCCCACACAGTGCCACCCAGCCAGGGCCTGACGGGCCAAGGTGAGTGACTGGCCTTTTCCTCCTTGTGCTTTGAGGGACAAGAAAAACTTCCAGGGTGGTTCTTGGGCACTGAGAGTGGGTCCTGCCAGAGACGCGCACCAGATTTCCTCTTCTCTCAAAGGCGGGCAGACAGTGCTGTCTCACTGACAAAGTTCAGCTTTGGAAATGTGGTGAGGATGGTGCCCAGTGGCAATTCCTCGGTGCCAACAGCCTGCGGGCCTGTGGGAACACGCAGTTAGGACCTGCCAACACGTGCTACATGTCAGCCCAACTTCTAGAGTCACCGCTGCCATGACAAAGGCAGGGGGCTGGCTTAATTTCTTCTAAATTGTTGCAGAAGCTGCCTTCCACCACAGCACATGCCCGATGCTGGCTCCCCGAGAAGGAACTGTGACAGTGGCCTCTCGCTGGGGGGTGGGGACGGTGCTCTGCAAATTGCTGGAGCTGGCGGTGCCTGCCGAGCTCCTTCCACTTCGAGCAGATGGAAAACACCACCAGTGCGCCACAAGACACAGGCTCTGTCTGAGGGGCATCAGCGTCACTGCCCGGAACACAGCAGGCCTGGGCCTGGACCCTGCAGTCGACAGCCCAGAGCCTCAGCCAGGAGGTGGCGGAAGCGCCACAGGCACCGAGTCTTCCTGGGGCCCGAAGGGGCCACACCTGCAGCCCAAGTGGGTCCTCCTGAGCTCCGGCCCAGGCAGCAAAACTTCTTCCACTCAGATGATTCTCTGGCTCACAAACACAGTTATCAAATTCTGCTTCCAGCAAGCAAATCCCTCACGATTTTTCACTACATGTGGAAGACGCCAATGTTTTCCACTTGGTGCAGGGGCTGAGGCTAAACACACACTCTGCCACTGCCCCGCCGGACTGGGCCAGTGTTGGATGTTTACATTTTCTACATTTTTCCAGAAGTTTCCTCTTAAGGCGGAGCATGGCGAGGCTGCACATTGTCTCTCTCACCATTGGTGCCAGCTCGCATGAGGCAATCACTTCAAAACGTCCCCCATGCTGCTGGCTTCATACAGAAGGTTCCTTTCCAAGTGTTTAAACCATAATTCCATGACAACTCCAACTTTCTTACACTCTCAGCAAAACACTATAAACTGCTAGAAAAACGGCAGCACAGGCGGCAGCCGTCCCACTCCTTTGGCGGGAAGCAGCCCCGAAGGCCTGCAAGTTGTCACGCAGCCCAGGCTGTGTGAGGAGGGAGGGGACAGCACTCTGCTGACAGGGCCCCAAGGGAAGAGGAAGGACATCCAGAGGGTGGCCAGAGAAGCGCAGCCTCCCGACGAGAGGCCGGCAGCATGGCCAGCGGGTACTGAGCATGGGGTGGATGCTCACGGCACAGTGGGTGCTGGGTACGCGCGTGGGCCTGGGTCCCTCCAGCTCCTGCCTGCACTGTTCACCTCCCTGGCCCAAGTTCGGGACTCCCAGGTGCTGGGAGTAAAAAGCACAGCTCTCCATGCAGCTGGGTCCCTCCCAGAAAGTGAGAGGCTGGCGCTACGGAGGCCCAGAGCAGCTGTGGGGACCCCTAGGTGCCAAGGCCCTGCCAATTTCTGCCAGGCCTGTGCGAGCCGCTCAGCCAGGCGAGCTTGCCAAGGGCCGGGCCTGGATGGCCTGCACCGCACTTACTGGCCGCACCTCAGGCTCAGTTTTCTATGCTGTCCCGCCTTTAGTTTCCTTTGCCATCCCTTACTTTAATGTTACTTTTCACTTCAATTTGTTGTATTTATATATTTAGATAGCACGCTGGGTACATGGCTGTACTTCCTGCGTGGCTGCCAGGTGGCTCTGAACCACCACTGCTGGTACATGCACCACTGTCCCATCGGGTGGCATGGGACAGTCCCACTGGGTGAGACAACCATGCATGTACCTACCATTGGTGTGTCAGGCTGGCAGGAAAGTGTTACAGAACATTCTCTAAAAAGGTACAGAAGAACTAATGGTGATCACTGATACTTTTTATAAAATTCCACTAACCCTGAAATACTGTAATTTTTAAAGTGTTCTGTAGTTTTGTGAGTCCCCAAACCTTTATAAAATGTTAATCCCTAAGAAAAAAAGTTTGCTTCACTTCTGCTACTTTTTATCCCAAATCTCAAAGAATAATCAACGCCTTGTGTAATTTACCCTGGGAACCCACAAGGCGGAAGCTGTCTCCTTGTGCTGCCATAGCCAGGGCTCCGAGCCAGCGACAGCAGAGAGCACGGGGTCCCGACACCTGCACCCATCAGCCTGGCCTCCCAGAGCTGGCACAGCCCTGCGCATGGCACCCGCAGACTGGACTGGGGCCAGAGAGTGCCCTTCTGCCTCCATGTGAGCGAGGGAACACGGGGCCCCAACATTACATGACAGAAGCTCTGGCCACCTACGGCAGAGGACGCCGTGCTGTGCCCACTTACCATGATGACAGAGACCCCGGTGGTGGTGCTGTTCTGTTTGGGCAGCGCATTATTAAAGTGCTGTTTTAGTTTACCTGTGACCTCCACTTGCATATTGTTCTCCTGGGAGGCATCGTCCTGCAGAAAACAACAAAATCGCATACGATCATTCCTGACTCTCGCCTCTAAGTTCTCTCTTCTGTTACAGTTACCACCTCCTCCAAGCCCTGGCCTGCTCCTCCATGGCTCCATCTCAGCGTGGGCCAGGGGAGTCTGTGCATGGTGCAGTGGCACGCCCCTGCTCCCTGGCCACCCAGGAGCCTGAGGCAGGAATATCATTTAGCTCTGAGTTCAAGGCATATCTGGGCACACAGTGCAGATTCCTCTCATGTTTCCGAAAGAGGCAGAGGCTGGGAGCACAGCCAGGGGTGGCCCCTGTGGTTAACAGGATGGTCCCTACCAAGCTCCCAGCCCCCAATGCATTCTGTTGACAGCCTGCACTGCTCAGAGACGTGGCATCTCTGCTACTTCTCCAAGGGCCACAAGGCCTAGGCAACCGATAGCTTCTGGCTGACAAAATTAAGAGATATCTTAATTTCCCTTCAGAAACATCTGGAACATGGCAGTGCGCACCCTTCCATCACCCATTCCTGACCTGTGCTTCCCCACACAGAGAGAGCTCTAGTCAGTACCACATCCCTTGGCCCATCTCTGGAAGGGACTATGTCACTGTCTCCTACCACAGTGACGTCTCTGGGGGACCCCCTGGAACACAGATCACATCTCATTCCCTTGGCACATCCTTAAAACCTTCAGGCCAATGACAGGGACAGGACAGACACAGGTTTCCTCAAGAAAACCCCTGCCGGCGCCTTCCTTGGAGATGAGGACATGGGAGCTAACAAAGCGGTGGCGACTTGCTTGAGTTGGCAGAGAGCAGGCTCTGTGACTGTAGGGCCCTGGCTTCAGCTGTTTTTTCCAGACAGCTCCCTTCCTACTACTTGCTAGCTGGAGCCAAGCGACACTGTGTGTGCCACAGAGCTTAGCTGCACAATTTTGCCTGGGCAAAATAAACAGCCAGGGCTGTTGCTGGCCACAGAGTAACAGCTGCCCACTCCTGGAATGCGCGTACTTACTGACACCCAGGGATGGCTCAGGATTTGTCCTGCAGTACATCGAGCCTCGACGTTTACCTGAAGCATCTGAGTGATTAATTCCTAGAAAGAGAGAAGGAAAGAAGGAGAGAAGGAAGACCTGGGCCAGGGGGATGGCTCAGCCACTGAAGCACCTGCCTGGCAAGTGCAAGGACCTGAGTTTGATCCTCGGTACGAAAAAAAGGAAGACCCTAGAGGGAAAGGATAGACTTCCAGACAGATGCTCGTATTTTGAGTTCGAGCAAGCACTTCTGATAGCACGGCCGCTCAGTGTGTGAACTCAAAATCCAACATCCCTGCCCTCCTCCTGCCAGTGAGAACAGAGACGCAGCTGCCCCTGCCAGCTCCAGAGCAGAGAAGAGATGGTCTCTCCCAGGCTCACAGAGCCAGGACATTCTCCCTTAAAAGTTGTGGGCACTGCCTTCGTCCCGCTGTGTAGCACTGTAGGATTTATTCTTTGCAGCGCAGGGTTCTCCTGGGCTCCTGCCCATATTCTGGTGGGTGCCCAAAACACAGTTCTTGGACTGATGAAGGAACTACTGCTTTTAGGTTAGAGGAGTGGAAGGGTCTGGAAGCGAACACGACAGCCACTACAGCTTTGAAAGCTTGCTCAAGAGCTTCTGAGACTGTCCCGGGGATGAACTTCAAGCCATGTGGGATGCGCCCATCATCCCTTCACTCCCACAGCAGTCACCGTGCCTGAGTGATGGCTGAGGCCCATGCTCTGCATGCAGCCGGCCCCTCAGAAACAAGCAGAGGCCTACCTTGGCTGAGTCAGTGATGTTATCCCAGTAGGGGGCAGGAAACTCCAGCTTCCCCGCCAAGATCTGGTCGAAGAGATCCTCTTGGAGGTTATTCTCACTAAGTCAGGGACACAGAGACGGGGACAGTGGAAGTCAGTGCAGCTTTCGACACAACACACACAGAAAGAATGGAAGGGGGCGGGATCTTCAGCGCTTCAGGGCCCCTGTGTACCACCTCTGCATTTGTGATAACAAAGTTCTCCTTTTGGACAAGGTGCCAAAGATCATTTCCAAGGCCTGACAACCAGACGTGCAAAGACAAGAGACAGTGAGTCAAGAAAGCTGTGTGGAGTGGATGCGGAGTTCCAGTTCGGGAAGATGGAAAAGTTCTGCAGTTGGTGATGATGGTGACGGCTGCAGTTGTACAAGACATGAAAGTACTTAGTGTGACTGTGCTGTACACATAAAAACAGCCCAAAAGCCACATGGTGGTGCATGCTGGGAGTCCCAGCTGTGAGGATGACTGGGGAGGGGGACATCACTCCAGTCCAGGTGGCTGGGAACAGCCTTGGCACTAGAACAAGCCCCTGCTTGAGGGGAAGAAATGATGAAGATGATAGCTTCTATGTTGCTTGTACCCACAATGAAAACAATTTAAGAAGAAAGTTCAGTCTACGAATGGAAATCCTCCTTTGTGCGCTTGATCTACCCTCCCTTCTTTGCATCATAGCAAGCATAGAAAAGCAGCACGCCTGTGTCAGGTTGCCTTGGCTTTACTTGTTCCACGTCTCCAATAAAACAACAAGAACACTGAAATGGCAACTGAGACTGGGCATGGTGGCACACGCCTCTAATCCCAGCACTTGGGAGGCTCGGATCACTGCAAGTCCGATCTACATAGTGTAACCCTGTAAACCCTGCACTAAACACATTAAAAGCAAAATGAAAACAACAGAAACAGCGCTATAGCTGGCACCCAAAGTATCCTCTGCAAGGCCTGCTGCACTGAGAGCTTCGTTGCTGACAGGCTCTGGGGAGCCCACTGGACCATGGGGCACTAATTTCAGCAGCTGTAATTCCTTGATGAGATCAGAATTGGAGGCACTTACTAGGAGTGGATCA
>PVKN010019037.1:0-16561 GCA_004027915.1 Capromys pilorides | reverse complement strand
AAAGGTTCACAGAAGGATAGAACCACCCATAATCCCATCACTGAAAGAAAATCACTTTTAATAGTCTGACAAATGTATTTCTAATCTTTCCTTTTTCCATAATGTTACAACATTAACGGTGGTAAACAACCTGCTTCAGTACAGTATATTTCATGTAAGTAAACTTTTTTCAAAAAATTTTTGAAGAATTTTTAAGAGCTATATAATGTCATTTTAAATGAGTCTGTTGCATTTTTCTATGGAAATGTGGGCATAAAGTTTGTTTTAATTTTATTTTGATATAAAAATAAATTTGGAGGACAGCTTCTTGGGGGGAGGGGACTCCCTTTATATCTCTATTATTTATAGGACCAAGAATTTTTAGAAAGGCACATCTAGCGGAGTATTTTATGTAGTTAAATGATGTCCCCATGCACCCTTGACAAATGTACTTGTGTCTTTTTTTTTAAATGTATTTTAATGTATTTAGTACAGGGTCTCACCACACAGTGGTCCTCCTGATTTCAGCCTCCCACGTGCTGGGATTACAGCTGCCTGCCACCATGCCCAGTCTCAATCACTGTCTCAGCACACCCCGGGGGCGGGGCCGCCCGGTCGGTAGCTGAGCTATCTCCACGGCCCTTGAAAAATGTACTTATGGCTGTAGACAGTTCATCAGTGTGAAGATGGGTCAACTCTCTGCTCATGGGGCGGCAGCATTCCTGAAACTCAGGGAAAGAGCCCGGGGTACTCCGCAGCTGGCACAAACCAAGATGCATGCAGTGGACGGGGTGGGAAGGGAGATAATGGACGGGAAATTTTCTCTTTCCTATACAACAAAATCCATGTCTGTGTGTGTGTGTGTGTGTGTGTGTGTGTGTGTGTGTGTGTGTGTGTGTGTACTACTGGTGACTGAATCAAGGGCCTTTGACTTGAGCAAGACATTTGTATTTTAAGACAGGGTCTCTGAGTCACTCGAGTCTTCAGGCTGGGCTTGAACTGGTGATTCACCCGCATCAGAATCCAGCGCGCTAGGACTGCAGGCGCGCGCCATTGCCCCCAAGAAGCGCTGAGATTAAGGCAAGTTTTGGTCTTCTTGCTGTGGGGGCTCGGCTGGAATCCAGCTCAGGCTGAGGCACCTGACAGCCTTTCAGTGACTTTCTGGGAAGGCCCTCTGGGACCCGCAGCGTCTCTGTCCTTCTCTATTACAGAAAAGAGACCCTCTCTAAAAAGCAGTAGAGACGCTGCTTTCGGATTTGCCAAAACTGAAGCCCAGGAAAGAGGTGTGAGCTGCGGAGAATCAGTAGGAAATGGGAACTCCCAGCAAAAGACTTAATTAAACCCAAAGCACCCTGAAGGCTAAAGGACCTGGGGCAAGGTGAGAAAAGATTTATATCTCTCTTTCTCTGCCTCGGTGCAAGACTCTAATCTGGTCCTGTGCAGGAGCTGGCAGGTACCTCTGGGAAGAGGTGACTGGTAAATGCTAGGGAATTCTGTAAACCAGTTTGGTAACTTAAGTTGGCTATGATGGAAATGTTTACAGCACGGAAAATCAACAAACGATGCGATTCAGAAGGGTTTTTGTTTGTTTCTTGAAGATCTAGTTGGTCAACCCAGCAGGCAAAACTACTTTCTGATTTTTCTCCTGAACTCAAGATCCATTATTCCCAACTACATCCAGGATGTCTTCACTTGCTTCAAATTTGTGAGGTTCTAACAAGAAAGCGTCATGCTCCTTCTGAGGTATATTACTAGTTCCATTTTTTTTTTTTTAACAATTTGTATCTTTTCAAACTCTAGCATTCAAACCTTACAATCACAGTTGACATCTTGCTCAGTAATAAACAAGCAGAAAAAGAAGGTCAGGAATTATTCAAGTGGCATTAATTTCTTAACATAGCATGTCAGCTCTTGTAATGAGCCCTTCACATACATTCCCACACATTTCTTGAGAAAAAAAGTATTAAATATATAAAGGAAAAATGGAAGTTCAAGGAAGTAATGCTATATATCAAGCTTTTGCAGATAAGAAATTTTAGAACCATGATTTGAATCCAAGACCCTGTCATTACAAAGTCCCCACTTAAACCAATATGCCATATTTCTAACCATTCAGCTGTCAAATTCTGTCAGGATTTTTTTTTTTTTTTTATGGAGGCATTATTTACACAAAAAGAGAAGTGCAAATCTTAACATGTACATTTACTGAATGCTCACTAATACATAGGCTTGCATAACTAACAGCTCTATCAAGACAGAGCATTTCCACCATCCCCAGCGTCTTCCTTCTTCACTTATTCTAATCAATCCCCCCTTATTGCAGTCAGCACACTGATATCACAATAAAAAATATTCTCATAGCAGTACCCTACTAAAAGAATGCAAGCCAGGTGACCTATATGAAGTAGCACTTGGTTTCCCACGTTTATTTCTTGAGACGGGGAAATTCAAGATGCAGGCACTAGCAAATGCCCTATCTGGTGAGGGTTGGCTTAATTCACAGACAAAACTTTCTCACAATATCCCCCAGTAAAATGCAAGACATAAGGCAGCTTTTGGGGGGCGGTCTCTGAATTGGCATCTCCTTGCTAAGGGTACTCTCCTTGTGGCCTACTCATTCTCTAATGGCCCCTATCCGAATAGGATTGTGTTGGTAATTAAATTCGGAAGAGAGAGAAGTATTTATGTTAGAGCACACTGTTGTCATTTATTTCCTCACAGATGAATTTTATCTACTTTAGAACTTGATATAAGCCAGGTCATACAGCAGACAGTCTTGTGGACAAACTTTCTAGCTCAGCACTTTGAGAAGAATCCATGCTGTTCATGAATACCAGTAATTTGTGTCTTATTTGTTCATTATGCAAATAAACCAATGTTTATCCACTCTTTCATTGGTGGGCATTTGTGTGGCTGGCTACTAGGAGGAAGGTGGCCATGGATATTCATTCATGTACACATCTTTTTGTAAACAGACATCTGCATTTGTTTTGAGTGATACTTAAAAGCATACATGCTATCATAGATTAGGTTACCTACCTCAGAAACTTCCAGATTTATTCCCCAAATGGTTTTGCCACTTCATTTTATTTTTTATTTTTATTTTTTGTGGTGGTACCAGGGATTGAACTCAGGACCTTGTGCTTATCAGGCAAGCACTTATTCCACTGAGCTGTCTCCCCAGCCCCCAAGGTTTAGTCGTCTTCTAATGTCATTAGCAATACATGATGATTCCACTTGCTCTACCCATAGAGACACAAAAGGGTCAGAGGTCTTGCTTGTCCAAGGATTGATGTGATGAATCTATGCATATTTTAAGACCTTTTAGAAGACTATTAATATTGAAAACAAATAAAGCAGTCAAAATAGAGAAGCGCATAGAGAGGGAAAAAAAAAGCAACATGAGAAAAGCCTAAGAAGGGGAGAAGGTATCTCAAAGAGAGATGAAATGACATTTGCAATGCTAGTGTACAACATAAAAGCATATAAGGTTTGTAGAGTAACAAGACAAACATAATGTGGAGTGAGGCTTTCTAAAAATAAGATACCCACTTTTTTTGCATGAGCAACCCGCCTTTGTGTTTTGCATCTACGAAAGCCCAGGGGAAACTATCAGACCAAAACAGGAAGCCTCTCCGGTGCTCTCAGGCGGAAGTCGCCACGACCTGCCCTGCGTAACCAGCTGAGCATCCTGCTTGCCCCAAAAACTCAGATTCCATGTCAGAAATGACACTCAGGTGGCATCATTACTGCATCACAGTTGTGTTTTCAGGTTCCAATGACATCATCTAGGAATTCCCAACACACTGTCGTTTCAACCTCTATGTGACCCATGCCATCCAAAATAAAATTTGTTCTGAGTTATTTGTAAATGCCTTGTATGAAATGTGCCCGTGAGTGAACTGTGGTTCAGCACAGTAACTCTACAAGGAATTTTCTGAGCTAGAGGATTCCGCAAATACTCTTAATAATTATTTTAAAAGTATAATACATACTTTGTTTCAGATGAGGACCATCACACCCAGTTATTCTCAGGGAAATAAAATGCCCCTGAATAGATTTCAATGATTTTATTTCTGTTCCAAATTTAAAACTAATTTGTATAAAGCATTCTCGTGTAAAAGAATTTTTTTTTTCTTTCTTGATAAGATACAAAGATGTCATTATTTTAAAACATGAAAATCCTGACCAAGAGAGGCAATTTTCATGACTTTTTCTTCCTAAGATTCTCAGGAGGAGAGAAGGTAACCCTTACTAAACAAATCGCATTTCATGACTATAGCAGTAAACAAGATTAGCAGTGTGCTCTAGGGGGGGTTCACATTGGGTCTGGGAATAATAGGCAAAATAAGTTTTGAAAGGAGAGAACAATTAAAGGATTTCAAGGATTCTAAAAAAAATTATAGTGCAAGGGAAGATCTTGAGCATAACTAGAAAAGGTGGATGTGTTTATAGGATGAATGGACGGGAATCAGAAAGAAAGAAAAAAAAAAAAAAGAAAAAGAAACCCTTAAGTGACAGTCACTGTTTTGTCAGGAAAATCTTGAATTTGCTGTCATGAAAACAAAACAAAATCGTTGGAGCCAGTTAGCTTATAAATAGGCACAATTCACATGCAGATTCATTCATTAATGAAATCCTAAAATAAGAAATATTGTAAGATTAATCTGCTCCTATATTTCAAAGCATGCTGAAACTCAAAAGACCCTTTGGGGATAAACTAAAGATGTTTTCTTTAGCTAAAAAATAAAATTTGTCAATCTGAGACACAGTAGGTGCATTTCACCAGTGTGCGTGCCACTCAGAAATTTTATGGCTGAATCCACCTCTCCCATAATGCCCTTGACTGGAGGCTCATTGTACTTCCCTCTGACCCCTTAGACTTTGACCCAAACTATGATTCTCCTCTTAGTGCTCAGGTGTCGGACCTCAGCGCTGGAGTCACCCTTGTTTTCCTGAGCATGATGCTCCTGTTTCTGCCCCTTGGTCCCACCGCCTCCTGAGGCTTCTTCGGCTTTCGCCCCCTCTCACAGCATTCCAGGTGGGAATCACACATCAAGCCCCTGACTTAGAGAGGCCAGGCTGACCTACAGTTTCTTATTTTATTAGTATTCTTGGTAGGGAAAATACAGCTTTCGGGAATGCTGTTCAGAACCTTTGTCACAAGTGTTCATTCTCTGGAAAATATCTTCTGGATACTTTAAATGAAAGGAAGCAGCTGGCTTGGCAGACACCAAAAGAAGCCCATGAGTTAATTGCTTGAAGTTAAGCTGTTGAGGGGTTGGGGAGATAGCTCAGGGGCACAAGTGCCTGCCTGGCAAGAGCAAGGTCCTGAGTTCAATCCCTGGCTCCAGAAAAAAAAAAAAAAGTCAAGCTGTTGAGAACGTAGGAATCAAGCATGGCTGGGACCTCTTGCTCTTTTATAAGGACAGAGTTGGGCAAACTTTCTGGCTATTGATGAGAACTAGAAAGTGTAATCCATTCCTTGGTACCTTGCTAAGGCTGGGAGAGACAAAAATAATTGATACCAATCTAAAAAATGCACATGCTCAAGAAGGTTTGAAATGACCTTTTAGATTTCACAGGGAATGTGTAAATAGACTTCGCATAAGATCAGAGTGGAAATATAAGAAAGATTTCTAAAACAATGGCAAACTATATTAAAAATTGCAATCCTCCTACAATTTGCTTCATGAGAATTTTCTATTGGACTTTAATGTCTGGGTCTAATTGCTTTTATAACAAATTCTATTGGTATTAAAATGGAGTGCAAACGTATTTATAACTACTCGGACAATATACCAAGATAATCAGCAGAACTTAAAAAGATTGACCACGTTTGAAATGCCACCTCAGAAGCATTGCTCTCCAGCTGCAGATAGTCGTCTATAGCACATGTGCATGCATGCTCATGCATGTGCATTTTAATGCATTACTAGACCAAAGCCCTGGTAATAGACGTAAGGAAAGGAGAAGACAGATACAGCAAAATCAGAATCTCCTTAACAACACTGGGTGGACCAACAACTTTCAAATCACCCTTGAAGTCTAACTCTTAGTGTTTAATTTATTTATTTACTTATTTATTTAGTACTAAGGATCAATCTCAGGATCTTGCACTTGCCAGGGTTGTGTTTAAGCCGCTGAGCTATCTCACCAGCACCTGAAGTCTAACTTTTAACTCAGTGAATACCTGAAAAAAAAAAAAAAAAAAAACAGCAAACTTGTGACCAGCAAGAAATAAATGGCCCAATGCTCTAGAATGAAATCAAGGTCAAGGCACACTTATTCTAGCTCTGTCACATGCTCTGTCCTTCCTAGTTGGTGGTAAAAGGCCTGCGGGCACACGCTGGGGACTCTTCTCATCTCCTTGGTGGCCCTCTCGTGGAAATAGTGGCTGGAATTCTTCAACAAATATGATGCATTCTTGTAAAAGACAGACTTATGGCATATCTTACGTATGTCATAGTTCTTTAAATTCTCAACTAAAGCCTATCATTGAAAGGACTCCCTCTCATTTATACACTCCTAAGTTCTAATTTGGGCTTTAGGGACTTCCATGAAGCACAGTTGATCCGAATAGTATTCCATTTCTGAATCAGTGAATGGGTTTGCTGTGCTAGAAAGTCAGGTCTCAGCCTGTTATTTTTATATTTTATTTTACATCACAATTCTGATTCTTTTTGTGACTACCTATCTACTTCCAATTTGAATTCTGCTGGATGGTGTAAAGCTTTTAAGTCCTTTCCCACTCAGTCTCTAAGATGCTTAGGTAAGCATCTTACATCCCCCACCACCACCCCAGGTTTTATTTGTGCATAATTCTTCGGCACCCCAGGCAGCAGTCTCTGAAACAGTTGTTGGGCTTTGCGAGGCTCCCAAACAATACCAAGGACTAGAAGAATATGGGCAACTTGGGAGCATCTCGAAGGATCTGGTGCCTGGGGTAATGTGTGTTGCTTGTTTAGTAAATTAGCACCTTGGAGAAAGATTGTAAAGGTGTGCCTGAGAGCGAGGAGCGCAAACATCGGAAGCTTGTTCAATCTGTTCCAGCACTCGCTGCTGCTCTGTCAGCGCTATCCAAATTTGAGACTCTGATTTAAAATTGATAACCTGCATGATGCTTTTGGCCAGCGCTTCCAGCATTTGACAATACTATTTTGGAAGATGTTACCTGGAGCCCCTGATCTTGGAGGAGTTTTCAAGAAAAATATGACTTAGCTCGGGCATGGAGGACCCAAATGCTTATCTTTCTTGTGTGTGTTCTTTGCTTAGAATTTTCAGGTTCTTCACAGCTGACGTAGATTTTCTAAATTTCATACTTTTTAAATAAATCCTTTCTCACTCTTTTGGGATCTGAATTATTGGATACAGGTGACAATGACCCTTGCGTATGGTAGTAACAATAATAGCTAGGCTAACTAGGGCACTGTCACCAGGCTGAGCTATGTACACACAGCTGCTCTTTATCAGAATGCTACAAAGTAGACACTACTTTCTGTATTGTACAAATAGTAGAAACTGAGCCTGTACATGGATACAAATCTGTCACCGTGTCCCTGAAATGTAAGCTTGTGACCTTTGTAATGCATGTAAGTGTACCTTGAAAAGGAGTTGCTCTCTTTATAAATGTCACACTGTGTTAGTACCATGGCTGCTGAAAGAGTCTGAATCTTACACCCCTCTTACTGCTACCATCTAAAAGAGGCAATACTTTCAAGTGACACACCTGGCCCAGCCAGCCACAGGAGTCATTTAAAGAGCGTAGTTATACCTACTGGATGCCGTAATACTTCAAAACCAGTAGTTTGCAATTTCAAGAACACGCAATATGAGACAACATTATCAGAAGCTGCTCCTATCTATTTTTGAGTGTGAGAAGGAAGAGCTTGACAAAAAAAAAAAAAAGCAAATAAAACAACTACTTCAAGGCTCCTGAAGGCCTTCCTTGGATACTACATTTCTCTGCTACAGTTATAAAGAGAATGTTTGTATCCAAGAACCCTTCAGACTAGGTTCATTTATCTGCTCCTTGGAAGATATCTGTAAGTTGAGTTCTGTAAAAGAAAAAAAATGAAAGCCAATCTTGTGTCTGTGACATTAGAAGTCAAAGCCATCTGTTTCCATTATCCACTGTTATTATTCAGAAGTGGGCAAGTTGAAGGTCAAGACCCCTGAAGCGGGAAACGCAGACCATGTGTTCAATCCTTCGGAAACACAGATACAGCCTACACAGACCCAACAGCTCATAGTTGCAGGCTCATTGTTTCCTGATCTATTTCGATGAAATAATAGGATTTGTCAGTCTTCTCTGAGAGGGAGGGAACGTCACTATTGAAACATAAGATTGCCTCTGCTAATAAGTGGACGATTTGGGCAGCATGAGGCAATTACAAGTCATCAATAATTGCTTTGTTAAGCAAACACAGTTCAGCCATTTCTCCACAGTGAAATATTGCTTTCGCGGCATCAACCCTTTAGCTGAAAAAAAGGAATTAATCTGTTGTTGATGCACCCAAACTGATCTTAATTATGTCTGTGGATTTGTGGTCACATACACAGATTAGGAGAACAATTTTGTTGATCTCAATGGATCCTTGAGTTTTCAAGCATTCAGATTGACTCTCTTTGTCTCTGTCTCTGTCTCCCTCTGCCTGTCTCTCTGTTTCTCTCTGTGTTTCTGTGTCTCTGTCTGTCTCTCTATCTGTCTCTCCCTCTCCCCTGTCTCTCTCAAAATCATGAAAGAAACCTAACCCTGCGCTGATGTGATACTTTTGTATTCAGCAATCCAAATTAGGTATCCTCACTACCATTATTAATAAACACTGCTTTAGAGCATGAACACAACGGACAGCCTCTCTTGGTCAAGAGGGAATTAGGTAAGATAGCTGTGATCACACCCCTTTAGGATGGAGCAGATGCATGTTTAGGTGAAAAAGGTGAAGACACAAGCTTGGTGACCATCCAAGTCCAAAAAGCCTCAAGACCTGAAATTGAAATACAGACTATGCTTACAGGGCAAGCCTGGCTCACACCTGTTTCTATTTTTAAGGTTCTTATTAGAGAACAACACAAAAACTGCCCTTGGTATTCTCTTTTAGCACTTCTGTTTTTCTCTACCCTAAGAAAAACTAATTTATTATTGCATACAATTCTAACTTGTTTTGTGTTGTCACCACTTTGTCCTATTTTGCCTTAACTTGACTCTATTTTGTTATTGAGGGAAACTCTGAAAAGTTCAGCCTTTCCCAAGGACAATGTGGTGGGGAATCCATGGGTTTTGTAACCTCTAGTGGTCTACATTGAAGGATACAGTTGGGAAAAATTACAGGGTTCTATGTAAATTATTTAGTCTTCCTTTACCAAAACAATGACTTTGACCAAAGAACACACACTTTCTCAGCTACTAAAGAAGATGGGAAATTCCTTAAAAGATTTCTAACAAAAGTAGCTAAAATGTGAAATGTGTAGTTCTCTTTCCCGGTGTGTGTGTGTGCGTGTGTGTGCGTGCGTACGTGCGTGCGTGCGTACGTGCGTGCGTGTGTGTGTGTGTGTATATGTGCACCATTGCAGACATACCCAGCTGTGTACATCCCTTACCTTTGGAATATAAAACCAGAGCGAGAGGTAAAAATTAAAACAAATACGCAAAGTCTCCAAAGTGTACGTGTTATTTTCAGTTTGAATCTTAAAAGATGACATGGAGTGGTACATCGTCTGTCTAAAATGGCCTGTTCATAAATAATGAATGATGGAAAGGCAGCTTCTATACCAAAAGCCCCTTTCAATCCAAAAGAAAATTTATGAGCCTTTCAAAATTTTAAATCATTTCAGACTGTGCAAAAAAAGAATACCTTTAGGTATTATTCTTGACCGAAATTCTCAGGCAACTTGCTAGAATTATATTCCATATGAAGCAAGGTTGCTCAACTTCAGCACATTTTGGATCAGATAATTTATTATTATAGGCATTGTTGCTAGGAATCACGGGATGTTTAGCACCATTCTCGGTTTCTAACCACCAAATACTAATAGGAACCTCCAGTGCCATTTGTGAGAATCGAACATGTCTCCAGGTGCTGCCAAAACTCGGCTGGGGTAATGGGGAGAAAAGCTCTTGGGTTTTCAATATCATGAATATAAGGAGTAATTGTGTGGTGTGAGCTGTGTTTTGAGGAAGGAGGAGGAACAAAAGGATAGAGTTTCTTATTAAAGCAAATTACTGGGGCCGGCGAGACGGTTCAGTGGTCTAAAGCGCCTGCTTAGGAGGGCTCAGGCAACTGCAGGGACTGCAGTTCGATCCCCGGCACCACATGCTGCGCCAGCCCCACCACCAGGGCAGGCTGAGCCAGCCACAAAATAAATAAAGAAAGAAACAAACAACAAGCAAACAAATAAATAAAATTAAAAAAAAATAATAAAGCAAATTACCTGAGAGATCGTTTTTTATTCTTATAATGGAATCGTACATTGAACGGCATGGCCATGGCATTTGGTATCTCCTCGCAGAAGGCAAATATTTCCTTTCCCTGCATCTGGCCTTACCTGGAAAAGAATGCTGCCCCCCAAAAAACGTACAGACATGGCATTGTGTTCGCTCCAAAGCTAGGCCTCACAAAGTTTGGAGGCTACCAGTTTGTTGTCTTCTGGTGCTTTCCTGAGGACTAAACTATAGCTTTCAAGGAGGCCGCACTGGCCTCCAAGAAGAGAGGTCACCTAAGAACAAGCCAAAGGACCCCAAGCTAGAATGAGCACCAACAGCAGGGCGGTCAGTGAAACCCCCTTGGACAGTGAAGGCAGATGAGTCTCCAGCTCATTCTGCCTAAAGAGTGAACCCAGGTGAAACTAGCAGAGGAAATTCCCACCTACCCAACAGAGTCACAAGAAATAAGGAATCATTGTTTTAGGCCTCTACATTATGGGGTTGTTTGTTATGACTAACAAACAGATGGCTCCCTGGCTTGGACCCAAATTATGTTGCTATCAAGAGATTCCAATAGGAAATGTGGTAGATCAGATCCAGAGGGTTGAGTCACTCATAATCAGACTCATGAAAACAAGATTCCTTGTGTCCTTAGAGATTCCACTTAGCCTCTCAAGAGAATATTTGTGGGGCTGGCGAGATAGCTCAGCAGACTGAAGCACCTGCTTAGGCAAGCTTAGGTTAGCACAGGAACTGGGATTCGACCCTCCGCACTACGTACTGCGCCAGGCCTGCCTCCAGGGTGGGCTGAGCCAGCCCGAGTAGTGGTGCACACCAGTAATCCCAGCGCTGGGGAGGCTGGAAACCGGAGGATCACAAGGAGTCAGAGCTGCATAGTGAGACCCTGTAATAACCAAATTACATTTTTTTAAAGTATATTTGTGTACAAGTTTTTAGCTTTTTGGAACCTCAATCGATTCAATTAGAAAAATATGCTTTTATAGTATATCAACAATGTAAGAAGTACAGAAGAAATGCAGAGGAAAAGCTACAACTTTCTACTTGTTCTAAGGTAGATTAAAGTAGAATCTTAGCTAGTATCATAAAAAATAAAACACAAGGCCCTAGAAAAGCATAAAAATATATACACTAAACAGGTGATTGCATGGAGGCATTACACTGGATATGTTAGAATGATTTTCCCAGAATTTCCTTATTGTTTTCTAGATTACAGTTGTTAAAAAAAATTTGCATGAGGATTGTCAAATGTAGAGTTGAAACCATAGCCATTATGGGGTGTTTGTTTGTTTGTTTGTTTGTTTATATTTTAGGACAGGGCCTTCAGGGTCTCACTATGTAGATGGGACTCATAGTGATTCTCCTGTCTTCAGTCTCCCAAGCACTAGGATTACAGGGGCACGCCACCACATCCAGTCTCAATTGCCATCCCAGTGTGCCCCCGGGGCGGGGGGGTCAGGGCCGGCATGGCACTGGGGATCGAACCCCAGCTGCTGTACTCTGTCTAAGCAGCACTTTAGTCCACTGAGCTATCTGGCTGGTACAAGAGACAAGGTCTTGAGATGACCTTGAGCTCACTTTGTATTCCAGATTGCTCTCAAACTCACAGCAATCCTCCTGCCTCAGCCTCCCAAGGGTTGGGATTACAGGTGTGTGCTACCATATCCAGCCATAACCATTATGCTCTTTTGTGTGTGTGTGTGTGTGTGTGTGTGTGTGTGTAACTGGGGATTGAACTCAAGCCCTTGCACTTTCCAGGCAAGCACTTATTCTACTGAGCTATCTCCCCGGCCCCACCATTGTGTTCTGAGGACGCTCATGGTTCAGTGTAGCAAGGACACATCCAACAACCTGATGGTTTCTAGCTTGCCTTTGCTCTCCTTTATCACCAGCCTTTGGCCTGCCTTCCCTCCCACCTGCTGAGCCATGAACAGCAGCCACCCCATACCTGCCACCAGAGGAAGAAGTGACAGCTATCTGTGCATCTCCCTGCCAGCTCCACTTCCTCACACATCCCTGGCACTCAGATATGGTCAGCTGTCCAGATTTTCCTATCGCTCCTGGCTCTCTCAGATCAATGGTCAACAAGACCAGTTAATGGTTTTTCTCTGATGCTTCCACTCATTCTTCTGGACCTCACCTCACCTGTATTTGTACATGCTGGATCCTGTATGCCACCATGGTTACAGTGGTTTTGTGTAGTTCACATTTCAACTCTGACAAGTAGCACAACCCAACAATTCAGAGAAAAGCAATGCCAAAGATTAAATTTTACTCTAGAATTCTATGTCATCATAATATATTTTAGGGCTCCCTTGCTGGTTTGATTTCTTAGCATCATTGACACTGGAAAACATCCTCCTATTATCCTATATGCATAATCCATGTTGCCTCTAGTCATGGAGGAAGAGCATCTAAAAGAAAACATTGAAGTCATTCTTTCCTTTTATTTAAGACTTAGGAGGTGTTCTTTAAAAAAAAAATAGCCAGGAGGTTTAAGGCATTCTCTAAAAGACAAAGATCTAATGGGCAAACAAACACTGTATATAGGAACAGTAACCAGGAGTAGTTTTAAAATCAAAAGTAGGACAAAAGTAACACTAGACATTTTGGTGAGACAAGAAAACATTTATGGCATTTGAAGGGAAACGTATCTCAGAAATAATTTAATGGATTTTACTACCTGTCATAAATACCAAAATATCAAAAGAAAAACCTGAAGGTAAATGTAACCTTGAGTGGCATAAACCTATAAAGAATAAAAATTTCTATGAGACCAATTGTACCAGGGAGAAATAAATGTTGTTAGCTCCATACTTGATAAAATTGAGCTTTGGGCTTCTGAAAGTGTTAAGTGTATAAAAGAAAGTTACCACATCCATGGTATGCTCCATTTTGATTAGAAGGAATTTTCAAAGTATAAAAGTGATGCTCTCAGATTACAATTCTGATATTTTACAGATATGTAATAAAGTACAGATATTTTTAAGCTTCACTGAATCAAGTCCAACAAATGTATGCCACTGAATTTCATTTAGTTTGCTCCTTAAATGTTTAGACCTGGCAAAATGAGATGAAATATCTAATAATTTTCCAACTCTAGACACCAGAAATGTCCTGGAGACTTGTTCAAAATCTACTCTTTAGATCCACAGAAGCCCTGAGCTCATACATTCAGATCCAGGAACTTTGTATTTTCTCAGGATGTGGAAGGGGAGCCTGACCTACTTGATCCAAGATGACAGCATGGGAAAGAGTTATCTGGGTCCAGTGGAACAAACTCCTCTGTTCTCAAGTCACTGAAGGAAAATGCATAAATGGTATTTGAAAGGTACAAAATGCCACTTGCCACTTTGTTGAAAAATAAAAATTCAAACATTATTTGCTTTTATGCCCCTGAAAAATGGATGCAAGTTCCTTGTCAGAGTGTGTGTGCATGAGAGAGAGAGAGAGAGAGAGAGAGAGAGAGAGAGAGAGAGAGAGAGAAAGCATGTATACTAGAACATCCTGCACAGATTACCTTGGTGTGGTTGGTTGCTTTGTCTCTAATATGAAGACATGAGTCTTAAATTTGCTAGCAGGTCCAGGAAGATGGCTCCAGACAACAGCAAATCTTACACATATTCATGTACAGCAAAGTCCAAATAAATGCTGAAAATCACATTAATTTTTTGATGCAAAAAATCCATATTTTCTCTCTAATACAGGATATTCAGAAAAATTTGGTGCACCATGAAGTTTTCTTTCAGCAAAGCAGGCAATGTCCAAACATCCAGCTTTCAAAAACATCCTAAGAATACACATTTTGTGTTTTAAGGATTTCTCGATAATTCCAAAGTGAAATAGGATATCAATCTCCTCCAATTTGGCATCTTGATTTTACTTACATTTTCTATGAGTGAAAATGGCATATCAGAAATGTCATTGCATTTAACAACGATGAGCATTTCAAATGTTCTCTCTGGCACCTCCGCTTTGCAAGACTTTGCTCTCCCAGTACAAGACGAAGTGCCTGCTCTTGCTCAACCTATCCACATTCTGCTTCCCCTCAAGACTTGGCCCCAATCCCACCTCCAAAAACTTTCCAAGAGCCTCACCTTGACATGCCCCTCTTTCCCACCTTCCTCCTCTCAACTAGACTAGACCCAGAAGCGGACCCATCCCTCCATCAGGGCCCCTGCTGCAGGGCATCTGTGCCCCTTTATCTCTGTAAATAGCCAAGGACAGTTCAATGAGGTCAGAGCCTCACTTATTTGTCTCTGAATGTTTCTATGCTGAGCAAATTGTAGGAGTTAAAAATATTTGTGCAGTAAGTGTATCCTAAGAATTGAAAACTCTATACCCTACAGTAAGGCTAAATAAAGCAGAACATTAGTATTTGAGCATTGCATGGGTTAAAACAAAATTAGATCATTGGGTATAAGGTATGTAACTATGTCAAGAAAAATAAACTAGCTATCTTTGTCTATGACTGTCTCATACAATCACAGGCAACCAACACTATATAATGAAGAGATGAGCATAATGTGTCAAAAGTGTTTAAAGGTTTGTGTGTTTGGTATGTGTTTTTGCCATTACATTGTATACACACACACACACACACACACACACACACACACGCACACATACACACAGAGGCAGTGAAGCTTCCTGATTTATGCTTGGTCCACACAGCACTGGGCACAGAAAAGAACAAACAATTAACCATTTCTTTTTGCCTTATTAATAAGCACACTCCAGTCCTGTTTCTTAAAGTGCACAAATTCGCACCAAGAATAACAACACAAAGAAATGCTTGATTTTCAAAGAAAAGGTATAAGATGTTACTTTTCATGGATTCATTTATGCAAAGTACAGTTCTATCACTTAATAAATGAAGGAAAATGAGTTTTTCTTTTAATCAATTAAATTAGAGTGTTGGCACATGAAACTCGTAGCTCCTTAAAATAATGACTAAAGAAGAGGCATTTTAATATTTAGCACAGTGAGACAATAATCAAAAAGAAATAAAAGTCAACATCTTTAAATAGATAAAGGTGACAAACATATATAATGTGTAGGTCTATTCCAATAACCTCTAAAATTAATATCTTTAGAAAAACATGAGTGCAAATCATTGCATCTTTTCAGTGCAATCAGATTAAACCTGCCACCTGACTAACAAAATACCACTGCAGAGACATTTATATCCTCAGCAAACAAATATTCTTCAGGTAGAAAAGTAAATACACATGACAGAGAAAAACAGGCACATATTTCAAATTAAAACTATTGAGCAAAAAATTTTTTTCAAATATTTTGAGGTCGCCATTCACTCAGACATCCCCAAATCACTTCATATAATTCTTAGAAACCAAGAAGCCCTACAAGTTCAAGGAGAGAGGTGAATGAATTTCTTTTTAATTGTTTTGTTTCAAAAGTTTCCAAATGCCAGATTTGAGGTACAAGTTTTCAAGTCCTTCCTTCCTTCCTTCCTTCCTTCCTTCCTTCCTTCCTTCCTTCCTTCCTTCCTTCCTTCTTTCCTTCCCTGATTCCTTCCTTCCTTCCATCCTCCTTTCTCTCCTCTTTTCCTCCCTCCCTTTCTTTGCTCTTATTTTCTTGTAATGGGGATTAAACCCAAGATTTTCCTCCTCAACTATAAGATTTTCCTACCGAACTACCCCTAGCCCCCTTTTCTGACCCAAGGTTTCACTAAATTACTAAATTGTTCAGACTGAGTTCAAACTTGTAATCCTCCTACTTCTGCCTTTTGAAATTCTGGTATTATATAAGTACAATACTTGTGTTTTTGATAGATACATTTTTTTAAGAGGATTACCACCATCTTGGAATTTGAGAATAAGCATGAACTAATATGCAGGAGTTAATATAAATTATTTCAGAAGATGTAGTTAGTGCTTTGGTATATTTTGGAACACATGCTGGGGTAATATGAATTAAAGACTTTATGTAATCAAAAGGATTTGCCAATTTAAGTGAAAGACAAATCCAAATTTCCCTGTAAAACCCAATTTCCTTTTGTAGAACATGTAACACAATATTTCATCATCGTATGCTATAATTTCACCTCCTTCACATCTTCACTCAAATGTTTCTTGCTCAATGAGACCTAATGTGAAGGCCGTTTAAAATTTAAAATTG
>PVKN010019036.1:0-16555 GCA_004027915.1 Capromys pilorides | reverse complement strand
CATAACCACAAACACATTAGAAAGTAATTTCCAAGTAATCCACACATAGTGAGTTATATCCTTGTACATGAAAGGAAAAGGCCCAGAGAAAGGGCTGAGGGCACGAGGATCGTCTCCTAGGGAGAGGACTGGAAAATTGTAAGCCGTTCAGAGCAGAGCAGAGCAAGTGGACAAAGCAGAGGAGGTTTCCTTCAGCTCCGTGGCCTCTGTCAGGAGGGTAGGTGGTGACTGGCAGCTGGAAGAGGCCTCCCTCTTCAAGGAGAGCTGAATTAATCACACGCTTACACCGGGCTGTTGTGCCTAAGCATAATTTAGATCTCGTCGAATATATTTTGGATCTCTTGTGGTCTGATTCTGATCAGCCGCCTTCCCATGCATAACTCTTACGTGACTCAGACTTGAGCATTTCCGTGTTGTGGTGGAGATTATGTAGCCTTTTAAAGGTAACCTTAGGTAGCACTTACCTGGGCGGTTGCAAATGAACATACAACTCATAAGCATAGAATACTCCCAGGTTCCTCCATTGTCAGATCCTATGTTTTTAATTTGATTTTTTTCCCCTTGCCCTTTCTTTTTCTTTTTTCTTTTTTTTTAAACTTTATTTATTTATTTATGTTATGGCCCACTCAGCCTGCCCTGGAGGTGAGGCTGGCGCAGCATGTGGTGCCAGGAATCGAACCACAGTCCCTACAGTTGCCTAAACTTTCCTGAGCAGGCACTTTAGACTGCTGAGCCATCTCACCGGCCCTCCCCTTGCCCTTTCTGATTTTCCTTTTTCTTTCCAGGCTTGACTTGACTTCTTGATAGCCTCATTTTCAGTTTTCATTATGAAGGACTTGTGCCATGTTTAAAGTGGTGTTTTGGGGCTGGCGAGATAATTCAGTGGTCTGAAACGCCTGCTTAGGAAAGCTTAGGCAACCGCAAGGACTGCAGTTCAATCCTGGGCACCACATGCTACACCAGCCCCACCCCCCAGGGCAGGCTGAGCTGATCATAATGCAATAAATAAAATAAAAATAGAAATAAATAAATAAAAATAAAGTGCTGTTTTGTTTTGTTATGTTTTAATTGCAGGTTTCTCATAAATGCAACATCCTGAGTCCACTGCGGGAAGTTGGACCATCAGGCTGGGCGAGTCATAGGGAATATTTCCCGTTGGTAACAAGCCCGGAGGAAACTCAGAGATTCAAAGACTCGGGGAGTGTCTGTGGTTCCTAGGCTGGATTGCATTTTTTGCTGTTGTTGTTATACTTATCTCTTTCTGGTTCTGTCCTTTGAAACATCCAGGCCCACACTGCCTTTGCTTGCATGTGCGTGGCTTTTTTATTTTAAGGAAGAACCTTGTTTGCGCATTGCATGTTCTAGTATACTGAACAGCAGGAAGAAAATAAAAAAGGAATGTATGGGTATGTTTTGTCTTCCACTCAATAACTAGAGGTTCATTTTTGCAGAAGGAGCTGGTTGTAAGGAATCCTGAGCAGATCATTTGCCAAAAATAATGGAGAAATGAGCCTAAAGATGTGTCAGTGAAAGTGTCATCTTCATAACATGCTACCTATCAAACTGGCAAAAATTGTGCCAGTGAGATAGCTCAGCAGACTAAACGCCTGCTTAGGCAACCGCAGGAGTCAGGGTTCGATCCCCAGTACTACATGCTGTACCAGCCCCGCCCCTGGGTACACTGAGGTGGCCACAGAGACTGGGAGTGGTGATGCACACCTGTAAAACAGGAGGATCACTATAAGCCCGAGCTGTGTGGTGAGAACCTGTACCAAATACATCCAAAGAAAATTGGCAAAAATTGAGAAATCACAGAGGATTTTAAAACAAACACCACCTAGAAGTTTAAGTTTCTAATTTTTCTAAAGAAGAATTAGGAAAGGGCGAGGGAGATAGCTCCACGGCACAAGTGCCTGCCTGGCAAGTACAAGGTTATGAGCTCAAAATCCCAGTCCTGCAACAAGAAGAATTAGGATTATGAGGGAAGAAATTGGGAAGATTGTGTGTAGGAAGGAGCACGTGTCCCTGGCGTCACTTCGTCCAACAAGGCCTGGGAAAGTCTCTATGGCCTGGCAGCATGTTATAGAGGACAGAATGCCACAAGAGAACATTCATGATATGTTAACTGAAAAATAAGTACAGAAAATAGTATACAGAGGATGACACCACAGCAATCTATTACCAGAGATTATCTTGATTGGTGGCATTATGGGTTATTAAGTTCTCTTTCAGTTTGTTCTTAAAATGAACTTCAATTACTTCTATCAGAAACAACTCACATATTTAAAAATAACTCTGTGACTTAAAGGTGCCTTAGAGTGACTGTATAAATTTTGTTTGGCTGAAGAATATTTTGGTTAAATAACACAGAGTGACTGAAAGATACATAATTTTAATAAAATCAATCTAGATAAAGAAAATTAATAGAGATAAACCCTGCCCAGGGAACACTGAATAAGAAGAAAATACCTGGCCCTGTGCTTTTAGCAATAATGTGGCGTTCACTGGCTGAGTGCAAGAAAAGGAAGAGACACAAATCAAATCCTTTCCAAGGGTGTGTCTGTCTATTATTCCTTTGAAATCTAAAAATTGCCACATAGTGGGAAAGAAATCATGCCCTTTCGTGTCCTTCCGGTAGAGCTGTTCTGGAGACCAGCCTGGTCTCTAATTGCCACCTCATGCACACGCATGCCAGAATGTCATTATCTGCACTTAGAGGGAGGAAAACATTGACTCATTGACAGTGTGTCTGTGAGGACTTATCTGATGTCATCTGTCCTGGCACCAGGGCCACGGGTGCCAGACAGCCCTCGGGCTGAAATGTGATTGCTGAACAGCCGGGGATAAGCAAATAGCACAACGTGTATTTCCATAAGCGATGCAGTTACCATGAATATGAAGCTCAACAATCCTCTATTAACTGAAGTCAAGCAATAGCTGAGGTTGAATAGCTTGTCATAACAATAATGGTGCCATAAACCCAAGGACATTGTCATGAGTGTTCACATTAAAAAAAATTGACTGGTAACTTAGATTTAATTAAGGACACATGATTATGCTAAGAAGTGTTGTTCAAAACCATAGATATGGTAAGAGCCTCACACCAGTGTTTGCTTATCGACACTGCCTGTGTTTTGTGGAATCTAGCTTCTTACTGATGCTGAAAGTTCAGGATTTGCAGTGGAACAGATGTGTGGAACATAGAGATGGTAGAACTCTTGAGTGTGCATTCTCTTTTTAGGTAAAGAATGCAATAAAGAGAAGAAATTTATAAAAGGGGGAGGCTACTAATTTTCCTCTTGATGGTCCTTCTTCATGGCCTAAGAGATTCTGCTGTGTCCAAATCCTCCCACACAGGCTCAGATCTAAGCTTCTCTGAGCTTGTGATCAGCCCCCCCCCCCGCAATTTCTGTTCCTAAAAAGCATTGATTTTTCCCTTGGGAAAAAAAAATACTTTCTAGTTTGTATAAAACGTAAGTGGAATGTCTCCTCTATACCAAGTGTAGAGGGTCCCTGGGTAATAGGAGGCTGATTTCTTCCCAGTCCTTTTTTTTAAGGGTACTCAGGGAAAAGGGGGGATAGACAAATGTGTTTATTTAAAAAATGCCTTTCTTGGACCCTTCCAGATCTGGACAGTCTTGAGTCAGATTCCTTGACCGCGTCCCTGGCTGCCACCTGGAGCGCTCCTATGGAGCTGGTTCTGGTGTCCTTGCCGGGCTCTGGCTCGTTCCTGGCTCAGTCCATGCACTCTGCTGTGATTAGACATCGTCAGCTGGGTGGCAGGTGAGCCTTGCATGCCAGCTTCTCCCAGTCTTGGAGGAGCCCAAGGCCACGGTGCTGACGGATTCAGTGTGTAGTGAGGACTTGTTCCTCACAGGTGGTGCCTCTTGCTGAGTCCTTGCCAGGTGACAGGGCCAGGTAGCTGGCCAGCACCTCTCTGTTCAGAGCTGTAACTCACCCATGGGGGCTCACCCTTACTTTAATTGGCTCCCGAAGCCCGTGCCGCATACTACCATCTTGAGGAGTTAGATGGGGGGACAGAACTTCAGACTGTAACGCGTGTACCTCTTTTCCCTGGTGTTACACATGGCATTTGTGTTTGTCCTGGGGGAGAATGATGTCCAGCTTTTCTGTCTATTGTATCAGCTTCTGGGCCTGTGTTGTTGGAAGTTGGCAGTGACAATAACTTTTGTGTAATGCTTGCTCGTGCTTTGTTTTTTGTTTTTTTTTTTTTTTAACTGAACAATAAGTGATTGTGACATTGGCAGTATTAGTAAAATGACAGGAGAGCATTTTCTAACTTTTTTCCATAAAGAGCTAATAGGAACTCTTGGTTTCTACAGCAGGTGCCTCCCGTGAGTAAATGCATTAATCCTGGTCAGATCTGTAATTCCTGTGGGTCCGAGTTCTGTGAGCGTCATAACTAGTGATATATATTCAGACATTTCAGATGATGCCATTTATTAAAAAGAGGGGCAGTGGCACTGATCTAATAGGAATCCTATCCCTGAACCTCAGCAGGAACTAATGCGGTAGCTGTAGCTGTCTTTGAACTTGAACTATATTGTCCAGGTGAAAGTTCTTGGTTTATTCGTTTTCGGTTTTTCAGTGCTAGATATTAAACCCAAGGCCTCCACACTAAACTACATCACCAGCCCATTTTTTATTTTGAGAGAGGGTCTCACTAAGTGACGAAGTTATGCAGGCTGGGTGCAAACTTACCATCCTCCTGCCTCAGCCATCCAAGGAGCCAGGATTATAGATGTGCGTGGCTATGCCTAGCTATACTTTAGGTCTTTGAATGAGAGTTTTCAGTTCTCTTTAGAACTGGACAGCTCTGGAATGGAGTGGGCTGGTTAGGAGTTAGGCTCCTCTTCCTGGGGTGTCTAAGGTAGTACTGGGCATTGTGGCTAAGGGTCAGGTATTGCTGGTAAGGCTGTGCCAGGTGCTGTCCAAGATCTCTGAAGAACTCAGCATCTCGGGGCTGTGAGGACATGAGGTGTGGGAGGTGGGTGGAGCTGAACTTCCAACTGCTGGAGAGTCTGCTAGGGCTCCCCTTTGGAATCTGCAGGAAAAGTCTAGCCTTGCTCGAAGGTGTAAGATTCACCTTTCTAAGTTGGTTCAAAGTCCTCCAGCATGAAGATGAAGACCTGTCTCCTTGTAGGTTTTGGTAGTAGAGCTGAGCTGCTGCTTTTCCTCAAAAGCAGAGAAAAATAGAAGTTGCAAAGCTCCAACATGACTTTTGAAGACTAGGCATTCAGGTAATTTCTGCTGTGACACTGGAGCCCTGCTCTTGGTTTTACTGAAGACACAGGCTCTCTGCATGCCTTGGTGGAGGGGAGGACTGCAGGTAGTGGTGCAGCTCTCTTCTCCCCTCGCAGCCTGGGCAAACCAGTTGCACTGTGGCTGCCCCATTGGAGGAAAAGTGACATTCCTTCAGAGATCTTGGACAACATTTCTCTCTCTACATCCTGGGCTCCTGCTGTGACAGTTGACAAGTCAGACCTTCCCACAGATCTACAGGTGGAGAAGGGACCACTAGTGGTAAAATGTATCCCCTAGCTTCAGGCAAAAACATTCCTAAGCCATCTGAGACACTTACGGGCCTAACCTGCCTTTGAAAATCTCCAAATCAGATCCTCTCTATTCAATGTGAGGAACTCCTTATGTCAGGAAATCTAGCTTCAGACCCATATTCAAACAGTTGTGCCCTGCCCTCTCACTCTCAGTGCTATTCATGGATTTAAAAACAAACAAACAAACAAACAAATAATACTGCTGGATTCAGTTGCCTTCCCGTGGCTTCTTCTTCCCAGATGCAGTAATTTCAGTTACAGTTGCTTGAACCCCTGAAAAGAAGTTTGCTAGCAAAATTGAAAGCACATGTAACCCTTGGGGGGACAGGAGAAAGAGGGGAGCCAATGAAGTGTCTTCTCTGATGACAGCAGCCTACCTAAAGCTCAGCACACCTGAAACATAGTACGGCGCTTTGGGTCATGTTTTCATCACGGCAGCATCAGTGCGTTGCTGCCCGTCCCATCCCAGTCCGGTGAGAGCTAGCTAGCGTCAGCTCGTCTTCTGGATCCCCTGTCTGCATTGAAAAGTTATTGTGCGAGTGGAAGAGACTTAGGAGTTAGTAAGCGAACCATGTTTCTGGCATAAAAGTTCCTTAACTTTTGCAGAGCTTTGGTTCTATCTGGAATTAACATTCTTATTCTTTGGAGAAAGTTATATAGATGTGTTTGTAAATCTGTTAAATACTAAGAACTTTGCCCCTAGAAACATGCCTATAAACCTACAGAAGATATTTTAAACTATTGTATTGTACTGTTTGGCCTTGGATTCTAAGCCCCAAACCTAAAGTAGAAAGCACTGTGTGTTTTTCTGAGATAGGTCTCACTATGTTAGCCTAGGCTGGCCTTGAATTTGCAGCTACTCTCCTGCCTCAGCCTCCCAAGTACTGGGGTCACAGGTGTATACCACTATGTCCAGTTCTAGAAAGCATTTTAACCAGAGGCAACACTGAATCATTGTGCCTAAAACTCTTATGACAAAAAAAAAAAAAAAGCAATGAATTTTTCTTGTAGTAAAGGGGTCAGGTAAATCAAATTCTTATTGAAGTATAGTTCTCTGTGATTTAATCAGAAATTTAATTTAAATTGGAAATGCTTTTTCGTTTCTGAAGTATTCCCACCAAAAATCCATGCTTTCTAATGGGATTTAGTTTGGAATAAGCACCTGTGTTAACCTCCTTGGAATTGATAAAGTGGGCAGGTAATAGGACTACAGGGGCTTCCTGGGCTGTGCCGCTGGCTGGCTGGGCCATTTGTCACCCTTCTGGACCTTCTCATCAGGAAATGCTGCCTTCACAATCTGTTCCCTAGTTTTCAAAAATATATTTTGATTTCGGATCCCCATGGCTGCACCCTTCAGGAATTTCGGGCAGTGTTCCCTGACAGCAAGCTCAGTAGGGTGGGTCGGGAGGAAGCAGTGAGAGGAGAGCAGGGGTCTGCAGGTGCTCCTCAGAGCTCGTGCGGTGCTTACCCATCTCCTTTACCGGGTGCCAGACATTAGCACCGTCACACGGAAACACATGCCTCCTGCTGACTGCTCCCACAGGCACACTTCACGGAAACAGAACTTGTGGACATCCAGACTTTCTAAACCGTGTCCTTGAACTTCCACTTAATAGTTATCAAAAGGCCACAGGAAATGATTCGACCTGTTGACAAATATATTTCCATGACTGTGCCTAGAAAGTCACTACCCATAGATTTGGGACTGGAAGGCTTGTTCAGTATCCCTTGTATTTCAAAAGCAAACGTATCCTCTCTTGAGTAAAGTTGTTTTGTCTCTGTAGTTAAATAAGTTCATTAGCTTTGTTGCATTTTCTTCACTTTCTGTGATACTTCAAAACATTTAATTCTGCCCTAATTAACTGGTTTTAAGATGAGAGGCCCCTGGCTTGTGGACAGGGAGAGGTGGGCTTTAGCTTGAGATACACCAAGGACTGACGGTTGAGGAAAGACCCAGAGAGCTTGGGGGAACACACAACCAAGTAGATACTGACCTGTGAACGGGTCACTATCATTGCCTCACAACTGGTATAGTCCAGCTCATTAGGCTTCTGGATTATTCCACATGAGAGTCGTTTCCTGTTGAAGATCCTGATATTCTTTTAGCAGAGGAGCTGTGATTTGGGAGTCCATTATGAAGCACCACAACCCTGATTTTTCAGTCTGGAAGTCGGCTTCGTCTTTGCCACTCTCCACGGGGGCTGCATCTTGATGCGCTTTTCACACCACCGTTTTTCTTGGTAGCTTGTTAAGTGGTTCACAACTTGGCTAAGCAACGTGTCTACAGTACGTTGTCTCTGGATACCAGAGGGCGGATCGGGAAAAGGGACTCACACAGATCTCATTGATGAGCCTTTCATTGGTACAGTGTGGTGACAAATGTCAGCTTTGGCATTTATTTTCAACTGCTGAGCTAACGTCTCCATGCTCAGAAGGGAACCTTCATCACTGCAGATGCAGGGTGAAGAAGGGCGTCTGTCTTTTGGCGGTCAGAGAGACAGAAGGTTGTCAGGTCTGGCAGAGACAGGCTTAGCAAGTGCCTGGCACCCCGGTAGGGAAGGGGAGCAGGTTATCTCCGGATTGCAGCGGTGATTACTCATGCTTTCAGGGGTGTGCTTTTCATCATTGCAATTAGCTTCCTGTCTGCGAATGTTTGGATACAGACTCCGTGGTTGTCATGCCGTCGGTGTCAGAGTCGCTCAATGCTGCTCACTTTTGTGCTCGAGTACGCGTATTGATGAGCGCACAGGTGTTAAATTAGATTGGTTTCAATCCATTGTATGAAGTCGCAGGCACCAATTAATCCCTCCTCTCGCCGAGGTCTCCGAAGTCTAGGTAACACGAAGCCAAGGCATCCTCAGAGTTTTAATCAAATAGGAATGATAAAGATTTGCTTAACTTAAAATATTTCCCATCACATTTTGCTAAAGGGGGAAAAATAAAACAAGCTTTGGCAGAAAAGACAGAGAGATCTGTGCATTTTACGTGACAATGTGTTTGACTTTCATTTACCTCCATTGTATTAACATAATTTGTACACATTCAACATCTAAACTCCCTTACCCCGCCAGCTCAGGAAAATCACAGGTGAAGTCGTTCTACTTTGGGAGTGATGTTTAAATGCAAATTCAAAAGGCAGCTTCTGAAATTCATGAGCTTTGCTGCAGCTTGGGGCTGCTCAGGTGCTCAGGCTCTGGCTCTCATTTCTGAAATGGCTCATTAAGGCCTATGTTCTAGGAGAGAAACGCTCTGCAGATGCTGAAGCCCTGAGCAGGTCACCACCAAAGGCCAGCTCCCAAGCAGGCGCGGGAATTAAAACAATAGCTGCAGAGATAGCGTTCGCAGGATGCCTGCCCTGTAGCCACAGTTTTCTGGTAAAGAGCTTGTTTGAAAAGCAAAAAGCACAAAACAGAAGACGCTGCCTAAAAGGAGGAAAGCATTGGGAATTAGCATTAGGCAGCTAGGGTTTGTGTGGTGCAAGAATTATTTTGCTATGATTGAATATATAATTATAGACTGCGTAAATTTGGGAATACTGTGTTAGAAGAAATTTGAGCCCGTTTTAAGTGATTTTTCTTGCCTTAGCCATAAAGTCGAATCTCCTGTCTTGGGTGTATTACTGAGATTGTGGGTAAAGAATATTCCAGAAGGATTCTTGAGTGAAGCAGGTAGTGAGTGTCATGGTTTGGGGTTTTTGCAAGGTGAACAGTATAGTACAGAATGCACTTTATAATGTTTTGTAATGAATCACCCAAGAATCATATACTACAAGTGCAGGAAATCTATCCACACATTAAATAGTAAGGAATCCAGCTGAGGGCCTGGAGCTCATAACAAAGCCTCCTACTAGTCCAACCAGAGGAGTAGGATCCATAACAAAGTCTCACGCAGGCCCGCTTCATGGGTCTGTGCTGGAAGGGCCCAAAGGTCAGTGGTGGAAGCTAGGAAGTCTATGCCAGAGGGATGAAGGATCTGTACTAGCTGCGGGATCTGAACTGGAGCTAGGAAGCAATACTCAGGGCAAGCACCAGAGCTCCCCTAGAAGTACCACAACCATCCTCAGCCATAGCAGCGTCCTGAGTTCCTCCAACAAGGAGGAAAGCTGAGACCCTATCAAGAAAGCCTTTGGGACTCGCTTCATGAGACTGAGCAGTGCACCATCCTCCCCTTTGGAGCCAGGAATCGATGCTCAAGATGAGGACCCACGCTTCTCCAAAGTTCTTCAGGAAAGCCAGCAGGACAAGGTCCTCTAGCAGAACAGCCCAAGAGAACTAGCAGCCTCTCCAAGCAGCATCCCTATCCGCATTTTAGTAGCTTCTCTTGTCCTGCCTGTATGCGGCTGGCATCAACACTCAGGTGGTCCTCCTGCACCCAGCACCATGCTAGTTTAATTCAGCTGGATATAGTAAGGTGACCACCTGTTAGGAATCCAGTTCCGTGAGAAAGCAGAACCAATAAAGTGATTTGTTCGTCTGTTCCTATTTCTTACCTTGCTTGAAAGACCATCCAAGGAATCTAAATCCAGAGGATCCTGCTTGAGTCCTAACCTGGACCTCAAATGTCTCCTGGATGAGATACTTTTAGGTGCGATTATGCCCCGCACAGGACTAGACTCAGCAAGTGATAGGTGTTCCTAGAGGAGATCAAGAAGGGCAGCTGTATCCACAGCGAACACCACGTACAGAGCTGCAAAAGGCCATGGAAGTCCAAGTGTTTGGAAATCTTCCAAGGTACCTTAGGGAAAAAGTATCATGTGTTGTTTTGGGGTCTTTTTCTAGTCCAGTCAACTATGTGAAAAGCTTACTGTGTTAACAGATTTTCTAGAGAAGAAGGGCTGGCATGGTTACAGATGGACCTTGAGGCATCCTCTCTTGGTCCTTAACGCTCTGGTGTGAACAGGGAGAAAAAAAAAAAAAAAAAAAAGCATAGTGTCTGTACCTGGCGGAGAGGGCCATGGGTGTACAGCTCAAAGTGCACCCAACTCCATGCGTTAGCTGAAGGGGTTTGGAACACCTCCCTACCTTCTCACTGATTTTTCATTGACTGTATTTAAGGTCCCTAGCTCCCTCCAGTTGTTCTCTAGCTTTATCATCAGTAACCAGTTCTTCCTATCACTTCGCACCATCTGCAGTTATTTATTTACAGGTTTACTCCCTGCCTCTTCCACAACGTAAAAGCTGATTGTGTATGTCCTATGCATGACCCTATCCCTGGCAACTTGTAAGATCCTAGCGCCCTGCACAGGGTCCTTGATCAGGTGTTGAAGGAAAGGACTCATGGGTTAAAATACCACCCATCGTGAGAAGCAGAGCAATGTTGATATTCCGTGGAACTCTATGTGTGGTGCCTTTCTTTCGTCCTTTTCTGAAATGCTTCACTGCTACCCCAAACAGTGATCCCCATTAAATTGCTACTTTGGGGATCAGACAGGGCCCGACTTACCTGCATCAAGAAATAATCCAACACTGGCAGCTCTGAATGAAAGTAATCCTTTCATACTTGCCCCTGGCCAAGTCTTTTTTCTAGATAGACCATTCGATGTCTTTCAGGATCTCACAGTCGACTGTGAAGCCAGCCGGTGTCTCCCGGCCTGGGAAGGTGACTCCGCGTGTCTTAGCCTGTCACTGACTGCAGTGGGAGAATTTGGGATGCATTCTGGGTGATGCCCAGTGCTCTTTCGGTGCCCATGAGATTAATTGGAGCCACCAGCGTGCTAATAGGCTGTCACCACCAGGGAGGGGAGATTTCCGTGCCTCTCTGGGGTCGGGTCTGAGCTGCTTCACCTATCGATGGACCTGGGCTACTTCTGTCTTTACAGAGCACAGATACAGACACGCTGCATTCTTTTGGTTTCTTGCTCATGGATTAGACAGTGAAAATCAATCTGGATCCTTTTTGTTTTTGCTTTTTGAGCCAGACCTCTGGGTATGTTCCCAGATCGTTTGTACTGGGCTGAAACCTCCAAGGAGTACGTTGAGTTTTGTTGCTCAGTTTTTGTTTTGGCCCCAGGTCTTACTTCCCAGTGTGAGTGAGATGATGAGTTATTATTTAATCTAAAATGACTTTCTGATTATGTTTTATGGTCCTATTTCCCTGAGTATAGCTTTCAGTGTATGATAGATCAAACACTACGTACTCAGTCAACAATGGACTGGGAGGCGTGAATTACAGAAAACAAGTTTCAGATGTATACGAGGCTTTTCTCCGCCTTGCAGGGATATAGGCCATTTACATGTAGGAGTGCTGGGTTGTAGTTTTAGATTAGTTGGAGATAATTTTGGCTGGAAAGAAATTGTTGCACTGTGGAGAATTTGAAAGTCAGCCAGAAAAGTTTGGACATTTTCCTGAGCAGAGTGGGAACCATAATCAATTTAGGAAATGGGAAGAGATGGGGTTGCAGTTAAGTTTTGGGAAAGATCATTGTGGGAGATAGCAGAAAGGTCTGAGGACGGGAAATGGGACATACCTGAATGAGGAGACGGTTGGCTGTGCGTGGGCGGAGCATCAGGCTGAGAGAGAGAAATGAGCTAGAGCAAGCAGGCTGGACCGGCTAGAGGCCACACAGAGCGGTGGGACCTGCACGCTGGGCGTCCCCTGGACAGGAAGGGAGAACAAGCTGGAAACTTGTGACTTGGTAACACAAGGAGCGGGCTAGAGAGGGGATGCTGGGGTCCCGCTATACCTGCTCTACACTCATCGCACCCCATATATTTAAAGACTGTTGGTCACGCAGCGCACCTGTGGACCAGGAAGGCGCAATATCTGAGTCTCACATGAGAGATGTAGATGCTGAGCAAGCTTAGAAATCACGAGGTCTGTGGCTCGTGACAGGGAGAAGCTGGGTTGATGGGGGAAAGTCCCAGGGGAAGCTGAGGAAGTCTTCAAGACAGGAGGTAAGTGTTGGAGACAAAAGTCTTGGATATCGTTGTTAAATCCACAGGGCACCCGCTGAATCACTTCAGGAAGGAGATTTAGACTCAGAAGAGCAGGAGGCTTGGAACTCTGCCTCGGAGACCCTGCCTTCCTAGAGTACATGATGGAGTCCAGAAGGAGCAGCTCAGGACGGGGAAAGCCAGCTGGGTTGTGGAAGTGGAGAACAGGGGAACATCGAGGCAGTGGCAAGAGGACAGTGTCAGGGCCTTGACAGTGTATGAAAAAGGCTCCCATCAGTGACTAAAAGAAGATTGTCGGTGCCTTTGGTGAGAACAGTAAAAGGAGTGGAGAAGAGCCTAAGCCAGGAGCCCGATGCTCCTTGGAATAAGCACCTGCCTGGCAAGTGCAAAGTCCCAAGTTTGATCCAGGTACCGCAAAAAGAAGAGAAGAAAGTTCTAAAAGAACCTAAGCCAGATGGTGGAGGATCCGAGGGTGAAGGCGTGGCTAATGATGGAATAGAGAATTTGATTGTAAACCAAGTTCAGTGATGAAGAAAGGAAAAAGGGGAAAGGCAGAGAGGGGAGGGGGCAGAGCTGAGCCAGAGGCCAGGCAGGAGTGAAGGAGAGAAGGGCGGAAGATGGTTTGTAGATGAGCAGCAGGATAGGCCTGTGGGATTTTCAGGTTGTGGGAGATATCTGGGGTTGTTTGAAAGGGGAAAGGAAGGACGCATGCTCAAAGAGGACCAACATGGCAGACGGGAGGGAGACAGGCTGGCTCGTGGGTGGCTGCTGCTCTGTGAAGGCAGGGTATTTGCCCCTCCAGAGCTCTGACTGTGCCAGCCTGCTGTCAGCCATGGAGCACAGGCCCAAGAGCAAAAAGTATGGCACACATCTTTGGCCATTTTCTTCCCTTTTGTCCCTTGTCAAAAAATGCCTCTACCTGTCCTGAGCAGGTGTGTGGTGCTTGTACACAGTTACCCTACACTGTGCTGCACTGAGCTGCACACAGAGCACCTGAAAGCCGAGGTGGGAAATATTGTAAATAGCTTGTGCTTCTTAGGAGGAATACATTTTATGAATATATGGCACTACTGTGGCCTTTCTGTATAAATCTTCAAAGGCCCTGATTGCAAAAGATGATGATACTCAGACTTAGGAATGTTCAAATTACTTGTATGGGTAAGCTATTTGTTGATTTACATGATCTAGTAGAAGTACTGATTTTCAGGTTAATCACTTTCCATTAATAAATAAGAAATCCGGCACAAGAAAGAGAAACACTGTGTTTTCACTTACATGTGGGTGCTAAAAGAAGTTCACGCCACGATGGGAGGAGAGTGAAATAGGGTCACGAGAGGCTAGGAAGAGTGTTGGGGACAGGAAGAGAGATGGCGGTTGGTAGCTTGGGATGCGGTGGGTGGGAGGCCTAACTCCTAACAATGCACAACGCAGTAGGCTACCTGTGGTTGGCGGTCACTATGTGTGCACTTCACAGTAGCTAATAGAGAAGATTTTGAATGTTCAGTACATGTACTGAAATATCACACTATGCCCCATAAATACATACAATTACTATGTCAATTAAAAATAGAGAACACCTAGGTGTTTGAAAAAAGAAAAAAAATAAGTCATCTGTCTCCCGATAGACAAGTTTAAACTGGCCTCATGTGCAAGAGGCATGTCCAGAGGTGGGTCACCCACCCTTCAGTCCATGTCGCCCAGGGCAAACTGAGGTCGTCAGAGAGCAAAAGAGACAGCAGCTGTGGGTGTGACCTTGGAGGGTGCGCATTGAGCAGCTGTGCCTGGACTCCCTGGGGGAGGCATGGAGAGAGAAGGTACCTGGCGCCCAAGGGGCACCTGGCTCATCTTCCTGTTTTTGTACCTGAGTAACTTGAAGAGCAGAAACTGGAAGAAGACCGTCCCTGTGCTCCATTCCCCTTCTGGAGTTTTGCAGGGACAGCTTTGGCCTGGAGATCAGTGTGCTCTTTGGACTCCTGCGCTTCTTTTTCACCTTCTCTCCCTCAGGACCTGGATTCTACAGTTCTCTTCCTTTGTGGTGACACATTGCTAAAGACAGGCACATAGCTAAGAAAGTCACACTTCCTGCTTCGGCTCTGTGAGGAGCGGGGAACGAAGAGGCAGAGGTGGTAAAGGTGGAAAGTAGGAAGAGAACGGAGGCTAGTCAGAAGCTGCCCTGGCTTCCCACAGGTATGTGGTGGACAGCCAGGTGCACCTCGCAGTGACTCACACTGCCTTGTCCCATGACTCATCTGTGTTGACTGCATTCCTGCTTTGTGGCTGTGGCTGTTACCACACGCTGAATTATTCCAGGACAGTGAAAGCCATCTCAGCTCCAACTTCTGCCAAAGCAAAAATGTCAACTAAATTATCTTTAATGAAATCATTTTCTTTTTAATCATAGAGTCAACCAAAGTGGGGGAGGGATTTGTTTTAATTGCAGGCACTTGGAACACCCAGCCTAGGGTTAAATATCCTTTCATCTTGCATGATTGTGACAGCTAGTAGGCATTCTTAACGTGTAAACGCTTATAGTTTGGGGATAATTAAAATTGGGCTAAGGCAGCAAAATGAAGAAAATACATGGTTGAAAGGAAAATAGAATCTCTGTCACTTAAGGCGAAGTCGGGTTTTAAAAACGAACGGAAAGGAAACTAATTGCTCTCCAGACTGGCACAGGAGAGACACTGATGCGTGCAACCAGGACACAGTAGTGAGGTGCAGAGTTGTGTGGGCAGAAAGGCGGAGTAGCTCCCTGTACTTGGGGCATTAGGAAAGGGGTTTCTTGGCTGAAGAGGATTTGGAGAGGAGGATGAGTCTGCAGGCATCAGAGGTTAAGGCAACAAAAGCATGGGGCATGGACAGTTGTGTATAGGGACGTGTTTGGGGCTGGGGGAGCATGGAGCGGCCACTGTGGGTGATATTCTGGTGCTTCTCAGGAAGCCAGAGACCCTGAAGCAGGAGAGAATGTTCCAGCCTGCAGCCCCTACGGCTGTCTGTGAACCAGAAGACAAGATGGGGGTCCTGGGGACCCGTCAGGAAACGCACGGTACCAGTACACACGCTGTTCAGAAGTGGTGTGAAATAAGGCAGTGTTTTTGAGTCCAGGAAAAATGCAGAGGACGTTAAGAGGCATTTCCTGGTACAGTAAAATGACTTGGTGATTAGCCTGCCATGCAGGGTGAAGGCTGGCAAGATGCCAGCTTGCCCCAGATGGCTACTGAATAACTAGGGAAGGGTTCTGCCCTATGGACAGTGGTGTACCTTGGCCTCTGAGACCACCGAGCTCTGCTTTGTGGTGTTGGCCACTTTCTGTGGTGTAAGCGCTATCAGGAAGCCCATCCAGCCATTGCCCAGAACAGTGTCACTGAATGCGGAGTTGGGAAGAGATGCACATAGTCAGTTTGCAGGCTGGTTTGAGGCAGCACCAGCAGCATCATGTGTCCAATAGATTGTGCAAAAAGGTGCCTTATTGATCTTCCATCCATGGAGAAAGAGTCCAGTGGGTACTGGAAGCTTAAGAGAGGAAACAGGGCAAGAAGCAGGGCTGGAATCTTCAGCATTACAGGGGCTAAGAGAGGATGGAGGAAACGGGGAGAGGGAAGGAAGGAGAAAAGCAGAGGCAGGCTGGGGATGGGGTGCTGGGGCTTACCTGTGTGTCAAGGTGAGATGAGAAAAACCAGAAACAGAGGGCTGGGAAATGAAAGCTTTGGGGAGAGAACTGGGAGAGCAGAGAACATCGGCACCTGAGCTGGCGGGAGAGGGCAGCCAGGGGTACAGTGACGTCGTGAGGAATGCAGGAGATTTTGACTTCCAGTTTAGGAATATAAATATTTTAATCAGAATCAGCCCAGCGTGAATTAATTTTCATGAAGTTCCTGAGGGAACATCATTAAGCTAATTTAATTCCTTCCTGTAATCAATTTTCCATAGAGTGCTGTTAATCTGTTTCCAATTTTTCTCCATTTTCATTTTTATCTTAATGAAATTATTTAAATCATGATCAATTATTTTCCACATAAATATCATGACAGATTTGGTTCATCAATAACTATTTAGAAAACTATATAAATTTTACTGATTATGTTC
>PVKN010019035.1:0-16560 GCA_004027915.1 Capromys pilorides | reverse complement strand
CCAATCTTATGCATACAACCAAAGTACTCCAGACACATGAAGAAGAAAATAGCCACAAATAAAGATCAAGAGAAACATAGAGCAACATAGCATCATAAATATGTTGGCTATGTTCTAAGGCATAAAAAATAATATTGAGATATTTGGTAGGGGAGCATCAAATGGAATTTGCAGATCTGAAAAATGCAGTTGCTGAAATAAACTCACTGAGAAGGCTCAAACAGAAGATTAGACAGAGCTGAATATAAAACTAATGAATTGCAAAAGAGATCTTGGGCAAATAAGGGAAATGATATTTTCAATGACAGAAAAGAGGAAAAGGGGACATAGAAATTTTATGAAGAAGTCTAACATAATGAGGCCCAAAACTATAGGAGAGGTATTAGAAGCAATATTTGAAGATATAGTAGATAAAAAAATTTCCAAACTTTGATGATAGGCATTGAGCCAAGGACTCAGAGAGCACCACAGATTTATAGAACTAATAAAAGAACAACCAGATATACTACAAGGTATCCAACACATCTTCAAAAAGTTGACAGAAAATCACTTAGAAATATGCTTTTAAGGGGCCAGCAAGATAGTTCAGCGGTCTAAAGTGCCTGCCTTGACAAGCTTAGGCAAGCACACAGGGACCATAGTTTGATTCCCGGCACCACATCCCATGTCAGCCCTGCCCCCATGGAGAGCTGAGCTTGCCACAAAAAAAAAAAAAAAAAAAAAACAAAGAAAAAAAATATCCTTTTAAAATGAAGATGAAACTGCACATTGGACATTTGCAGCTAAAATGTTGGATGAAATTGTCACCAGCAGATCGCATACTACAGCAAGAAAGGAATGAAGAGCAATGGAAGGTGTAAGTATACAGGCCATACAAATAAATACTGAGTATGATCAAGCTCTGGAATTTATAATATCTACGGAAGTAAAATGCATGGCAATGACAGTGCATAAAGTCAGAATGTGGGGAGGGAATGTTTCAGTAAACTAGTATCCTAAGACACTGGAGGAGGAGTATAGCGTAACATTATGCTGTTATAAACCAAGAATATAAAATGTATCTTTAGAGTAATGTTTATAGGAGCAGTAAGAGAGTGTAGAGCACCTAACATGCATGCTCACATCCATGCACGCTTTTCTTAAGTCTAAATTTTTGTCCTGTGTGGGTGGAAGTTTCTGGCCAAGTTTCCTTTCCTTTGCTTATCCATGTTTTCAAAATTCCCCATCTAACATGTTCAAAGGGGCCATGAAAAGAATTCTGCCTTCACATTTGATAACTTTCTATTTCTTTATTTTTAACTCTTCTAAGCTTGAAATCAATGATTAAAAGTAAAATTTGCCATTAGTTTGAAGTCTTTTTTTTTTTTTGCTTAACAATGTAACCTAAATATCTTTCTGCCATCAAATATTTGTCTATAATATTTTAATGAATGTAGATTAGTACACTTTATAACTACTCCGTAATTTATTTAACCATTTTCTCATTATTGGACATGTGGATGATTTCTAATTTTTTTGAAGTAATAAATACTCCTAATACACATTTTTGCACACACGATTTTTTCCTGAGAATATGTTCCTAGAGATATGTCTGGTGGGCCAGAGTCTACGAAATATTAAGGTTCTTGCTTCATGTTACCTAGTTGCCTCCCTCTAAGGCTGTATCTAGTGGTGTTGGGGACAGGACCGTGGGCTTCACACGTCCTATACAAGGGCTCTGCCACTGAGTGACACCCCAGCCCCTGGCTGCCTTTTAGTTGGCCAGGGTGAGAATATGGGAGACATGCAATCATTATTTGAATGGTGTGCACAAAGGTGTGTCTGTGACAGCTCCCAGCTTACCATGAATGCCACTGTGGTCACACCGGGAGAATCAAGCCCAGCAGCCCAGGATTTTATGCTAATGTTCAGAAGGACCAAACAATTCACAGAAAGCACAGCTTGATGGGTGTGGCTCTGCTTCGGGAAGCTTCCCGAGGTGAGAATGGCCTTAAGGTGGCAACCAACTGACTGACCAGCCCAGAGGTCAAGAAAGAGCTGCTACAAAGCAAATGCCGGTGACCCAGCGCATGCAGGACCCAGTGGCTGAATGGAAGAAGGTGCAACTATGAGAGCTGAGCCAGACTGGCCTGGGGCTCCCTGGGGATAGGGTCCCGCACCCCTGCCAGACCAGACAAAATCGTCAACTAAGGTGGGCTCGGAAGCAAGGCAGAGAAAGGCTAGGTGCAAGAAACAAGACGGTGTCCTCATTTAACCTCCACACTCAAACATTTCTCAGAAATAGGAAGAAATCAGTGCCTTGCTGCTTCCTATGTTAGGGGGAAGGGGGACTCTGCCAATTTGCTAGATAGTCTTGTAAGGATAATAAAAATAAAACTTTTCTTCTCTCTCAGCAGAATGGAATTACATTACTCCCCTTGTTACAGCTTGTGCAGCCACCAATTAAAGAGAGGAGAGAGAGAGAGAAAAGAAACTCTGCCGGAACCTTCTCTACCTTCCATTGCACTTACTTAATCCAGGTAGTTTAAATCCCCCAAGGACCTTAAACTAAACCAACCACCAAATATTGAAAAATATAAACAAACTATTAATTAGAAGGACTGTAAAGCATGCCTTTCCTTTCCTGCAGAAAAGCAGGGGAGAAGAGAGGATGTGGGATGGGAGCCCCTTCAGAGGTGAGGAAGAAAGAAGTCCAGGGCACATTGCTTTCTCTCCAGGGATTTCAAAGCAAAGATTTGTAGAGACTCCAGGAATACTGGGGACAGCTCTGGCATCTTGTTAAATCAAATAGGGACCTCATTAGAGATGAACGAAAGCAGCTCTTTTCCCTGGTGGGAGAAGCTCAAGCAGAGCTGTGCTCAAGGACAGCCCGCCTCCAAGCCTACCTAGGAAGCAGTAGAGTGTTCCGGGCCAGGGCAGACCTTGGGTACTGGCTGTCGGGGAAGCCGCCCCCTCCAGGAGTGGATCTAATTCTCCAGGTTCCATATACAAAAACTCCAGTCTGCCCAGAAGCTGAGTCAGGTCATGTAGAGCATAGCTCTACCCCACAGGAAGAGCGGGGAAGGTGCTGTCCATGGTGGGGGCGGGCTGCATCTGCTCTTCCACTTGGCCCAGCTGGCGTAGTTTGACCCCATTTCCTCTACCTTGTATTGGTTGGGCTATGAGAACATGTCATTGTATTAAGAAGTGAGACTCTGAGGGCAAAGAAATGTACTTCTGCATTTTCAATTTCTGGATTTATTGTTATTAATGCAGTAAGAGAACATGCAGATCTGCCTCATTCTTTATGCCAGAATTTAAATCCACTCTTGATGGACAATTGTGTTGTTTCTTAACTTTTGACATTGTAAACAAACTGCAGAGACTACTCTTATACATATTTCATAGTAATGTGTGAATTTAAGATGTTGGCACTATAAAACACAAAGCTGCAAGACTCCTAGAGGATAACATAGCAGAAAACCTAGGTGATCTTGGATATGGTAATAACTTTTTTAGATGTAACATAAAAGGTACCATCCATGAAAGAAGAATTTTAATAGACTGCATAAAAATTAAAAATTTCTGCTCTGTGAAAGGCATTGTCAAAAGAGTTAAAGAAATGGGAGAAAATATTTGCAAAAAGAATATATCTGATAAAAGGCTATTGCTCAAAATGTGTAGAGAACTCAACACTCAACAGTAAGAAAAGGAGTGACCTGATTAGCAAACTCCCTCTTGATGAAGAACTGTGTTATTTCTTGGCTTGTGAAATTAAAAGTAATTATAAGTAATTATGTGCACATTTCTTTGGATAAAAGCAGATATCTATGAATTTTAAAGGCCTTAACAGATATTCACTAAAGAAGATATAAAGATGGCAAATAACATGTGAAAAAATGCCTAGCATTATAGTCATCAGGGAAATGAAATTAAAACAATGAGAAGCTGCTATACACCTATGAGAATGACCAAAATTCAAGACTCTGGCAAACTAGCAAAGATGTGGAACAATAGAAATGCCCATCCATTACTGGTAAGAATGTAAATGTTATGGCCACTTTGGAAGAAAATTTGGCATCTTCTTAGAAAACTAACTGACCCTACATTTGATTCCCAGCACTGAAAAGAAACACTCATACCTAAACATACTCATGTCATACAACATAGTAATCATAGTTAGCTTGATTTACCAAAGGAGATGAAAACATACTCCACAACGAACCTACACACCGAGGGTCATAGCATGTTCATTCATATTTAATGAATTCATAATTCAAAACTCGGAAGTGACCAAAGTGTTCCTCAGTAGGTAAATTGATAAGCAGCCTATGTTACATGCAGACAATGGAATATTATTCAGCACTAGAGAGAGAAGAGCTATTGAGTCAAGAAAAATGTGGTGGAAACTTGAATCTATGTTACTGGTAAAAGAAACCAATCGGAAAACAGTACATACTGCATGATTGCAAGTATATGACTCTGGAAATGAAAAAGAAATCTATGGAGGGAGTAAAAGTATTAGCACAGAGATACTAAAAAATCACACAATCTCCTTTCAGCCTTGGGACTCCCCTTGAGGTAGACTAATCACCCCTAAATTCTGAATGTGGGAACTAAAGTCACAGAGAAGTCAAATAACTCACCAGCGAGAGCTGAACCCAGAATGTGGTGCCAGAGCTTCGATGCCAGCCTCATGCCTCCCTGCCTGATGTGATTAACACAGGACAGAGAAACACGAATTGCCAGATGTGTGCACATTAACATTTTTTAAGAGGGCCGGGGAGATAGCTCTGTGGCACAAGTGCCTGCCTGCCTGCCTGGCAAGTGCAAGATCGTTAGTTCAAACCCCAGTCCCGCCAAAAAATAAAAATAAAAACATTTTTTAAGGATGATACTGGACTTTTAGGATACACAGACAGGAATAAGCCTCAATGATGGCAAAGTGGGACTGCATTCACCTAAGTCCTGCTCATTCTAGAAACAGAATCTTGAACACAGTCATAAGTTTGAGCCTACCTGGTCCAGGAATGTATAGATCGTGGGTTCTTTCGTGCATGCTGTGCACCCCAGATTTACCATCTACCCTTTTCCACCCTGTTCTGGGCTTCCATGCTGGTCTCTGGGGATTGTGTTACTGGCCCTGTCCCCTGACTCTGGTTGGTGTGCTGACAGGAGGAGGTACTGGCAGGGCACTGAACATCAGGACTGAGAAAGGTCAGCCTTTATTGTACGGTTCTCTTTCCTCCTGAGCTGCAAGCCAGGGTGCCTAAATCTGAACATCTGCTTCTTGCTTCAGGACCCTGTATCTCAAATACTGCTTATGAAACGTGCTCTGAGGACAGTCTTTTCAAACAAAAGATTGTTTTGGAAGATTCTTTTCCCCTATTATACTCTGATAATTTCTAGCTCTGGTTTCAAAAGTCCTATCTCTGCAGTGCTGAATCTTCATCCCCTCAGGAAAAGCCAGTGATTGTTTTCTGCACACGATGATGACCCAAGAATAGCTGGTTTGGAAACATGTCTCTGCATGGAGGGTCACCACCTTCTTATCACGGGCCCCTCACCCCCTTCTTCACTTTGGGCAGACAGAGAAACCTTATGCAAAACTGGTATGGGGTCCTCATGTTTCTCAGGATGTTTCTCTTTCATCACTTCAAGGCAAATTATATATTTGAAAATGAACATAGTAACACCTTCCATTCCACATGCTTGGCTACATCGTGGCTGTGACACTCCTCTCACTGGGCAGTGAGGTTTTCATCCTGCGTCCTTTGAGTGACCTGTGATTGCGTCTATCAATACGGTACATTAGGAGGATTGTGGCCTGGCTTCTGAAGGTAGGTTAGGAAGGGTGATGCATCTTGGGCTCGTCTTGGAATGCTTGCTTTGCACTGGCTCCCTTCTTCATCTCAGAGCCCAGCTGCTAGGCAGCAAGAGGCCATGTGAGGCCATGTGAGGTACTCCAGGACCCTGTCCTCGTTGAGTCAGTCATCTGCTTATCCCAGCCCAGGCCCTAGACAATGAGTGAAGACCCACCTGGGCAGTGGATCTTCCAGTTCTGACTGTTGAAGCCCCTTGAAACCCAGATATTCCCAGCTGAGGCCCAGGACATGAAACGGAGAAAAATAATCTTTGTGTGCCTTTCCCTGTACTTTATCCCTGGAATCCATGAGCACAAGCAATTATGTTTTACAGCACTAAGTTTGGGATGATTTGCTTTTCACAGTAGCTGGAACATGACTGCACTTTATACCCAAGGCAGGGCAGTTACTGGATGATGGTGTTGGCGGTGCTGGTGAGCACAGCCTGCATGAAGAACCCTGACAATTCATTCAGAAATGCTCAATCCCTGGGCCCTAGATATCTTTGTTTTCCACTTCTATTTTAGAAGAAGGGGCAATAGTTTAAGTTCAGCTATTCCTCTAATCATCCATTCAGTGACTTCAGGGCAAGAATAAGTATTTAAATCAAAAGGATGACAATAAACATTAACTACATTGCTGAAATTCCAGTGCTCTTTCTAATAACATGGAGTTGCAAGTTTTCTTCCTGTTTCTACAGCTGCCTTTAATCTTGCCATCAATTCCTGGTCTGAGGAACGTAGGATACAGATCTTCTAGCCTTGCTCCTGCCTTGAACACAGGCTAATGTCAGCTGTAATCAGGCACAATTTTGAAGATTATAAATGGTTAAATATCATTGATTTCATGCAGTTCTAGCTAAACATAAACCTCCAACTCCTCAAGCACCATCAAATCATGCTCTTATTTCTCATCCTAAACGACATTTGCTTCCTGCTTCCCTTTCTGTTCCTGCTGCATCTGAACTGTATTTTTCTGTATCATAAAATCTTGTCCTTTCCTCCAGAGCACTTATCATACTTTATCGTTGTGCATGTGTTTATTATCAAATGTCTAATACTGTAAGTAGGCTTATATAAACTCTGCAAGAGCTGCCCATCCCTAGATCCCAGACCCCTAACATGGGGCCTGGCACATCACAGGCACTCAGTAAATGTCAGATGAATTAATGAATATGTAATATGGCTTTTTTCATTTGCAGATGGTGTTTTTATTCCATTGTCAGAATGTCCTGTGCACACTGTGCTCCTTGTCATTACATCTGTAGCAGAATTTAAACTTTTAGAATGATGAATGTTTCCTAATTCTGATTGCCCACTGGAAATCCTTGAGATGATTTTAGAAACTACTGAAGGATCTACCTGCAAAACAATCTAATCCAAGTCTCCAAGGAATGGAGGGCAGACACTGTGGAGAAACACTGTCCTTCAGAAGACTCTGTACTCTGTGCTGTGTCCCACCATGATACTTCCTTGCCATTGCCAAGTCGTAGGATTTCAAAGCCTTTCATTTTGTTCCATGTGGCTTCTTTGAACACATCAGATACTGCCACCAACCACCAGCAATAACCTTGAAAAACCAATCTTAATTGTGCAAACAACTCTTCTACTGGCTGTACAAAGGGGAAGATTTATTATTTTTATAGTCTAGAATTGTGCCTCAGAATCCACCCCAAACAAACATGAAGCCTAAATGAAGAGTGAACTTTGAGATTGGTTCTCCAGTTTCTCCTCCCAGCAGTGCTACTATGCTTAGGTCCCTCATACAGAGAAATACGCAAGCCACCACCTAACTCTTCCTTTTCTATCTTCCTAGTAATTAAGATGGTATTCCATAAGCCACACTTTAAGGGGAATCCATATACTCACCCATTTATCCATTTCTCATTCAAGTTGCTCAGTATACTGAGCCCTTCCATGTAGCCTTGCTACATTTGAAACCTTGTGTTATCCATTACTGGACACACTGAACTGAACTGAACTGAAAATGGTTCATTCCCACTATGGTTTATTTCATTTAACCAGAAATTTAAAAAAGGATGACAGGCTATTTTAGTACTTTTTATAGAGTATCATTCCACTATAGTGATGGTAATGACTTAATGATGGGAATATGAAAGAAGACTTCACATAAGTCTGTCTTAATGGGACTTTGTGAAATGAGGGTGCATTGTGCTGAAGGTAGGGGGCAGGCAAAAGATGCAGAGGCAAAAGCAGAGACTGAAAAGTCAGAATAAACCCAACATGCTGAATGTAATCAAAATATATCAAACAAAACATGCTCTATTGGTTGTGATTGTTTTACGGCCCTCAAATCTGAGTCACAGTCCCAGCCCTATATGGGTGTCTTTTAACCCTTTATTTTGCATGTAATCGCAGAGCACCGAGAACCTACCCCTCACTTCCCAAATACAAAACATGTTACTCATTGGATACCCACACCCACGTACAACTAATTTTATTTTCATAAACTTTATTGATTCTACCATGTTCTTTACAGCCCTTGATTTTATATACCCTTTACATCAATCCGTAAGTTTATTATTTCACTTTGTACATATTGTGGTAATTGAATTGCTTACTTTAATGGCATGATAAGGTTTTGTACACTTTGTCATTGATGCTGCTGACTTAGCAGAATTTGTCTCACTTTACTGCATTGTTCTTATTAATTCTTTCATAGTCAACTAAGCTGTTCTTTTGGGAATTATGTGGGAGACAGAAAGCCTTATTACTGTCCCACTTTGCTATTACTAGAGATGAGCAGAATTCTGGCTTAGTCTCATATTGTAGTAAATATAAATCAGGGATCATTTTGGTTATCTACTGCTGTATGACGAATCAGCCCTTACCTCTAAGCGCTACTTTAATGTCTTAAAGTAGCATTAGGCTTTCGCATATACCTCAACTTTGTGTGTTGGCAGGGCTCAACTGGATGGTTCTTCTGCTCCCCGCAGCGCTGGCTGGGGCTGCAGTCATCCAGAGGCCCCAGTGGGCCTCACACTCATGGCTGGCAGGTGGCTGTGTCTGTTGTCTGGAAGCTCAGCTGCTCATTGACAAGAGTACCTGGGTTCTCCTTCATGTGACCTACATTTGCAGTATCTGGCTTCCAAGATGGAGCATTTCCAGTCTATAAAACTAGAAATAGCATATCTCTCAAGGCTCAACCTATGAAATTACATAGTGTCACTTTAGCTTTCATTAGGTGAAATAAGTCATAGAGTGAGCCCAGAGTCAAGGCAAAAAGATATAGACTCTACATTTCAATGAGACGAGTGGCAAAGAATTTGCAGCCACAGTTATCTATCTACCCACCCACATGCATACATACATACATACATACATACATAGAAATGTGATTCTGTCCTAAAAATGGAGGTAAATACCAATATGCTTCAACATGATGAACCTTGAGGACATTATGCTACATGAAAGAAGCCACTGACAGAAGACCACATATTGCATGATTTAGTGTATGAGAAATGTTCACAAAAAGTTAATTCATAGAACAGTGATTGGTTGGAACAGTATATGGGGTGTGTGTGTGTGTGTGTGTGTGTGTGTGTGTGTGTGTGTGCATGTGAAGAGAGGACTTTGAGTAAGAGAATGGGTAATGCTTGGTAAGGGAGATGGGGCTTCAGGGAAGGTGACAAAAGTATTTTAAAATTAATCATGATTATGATTGTACAACTTTGTGAATATATTAAAAACCATTGAAATTTACATTTTAAGTGAGTAAATTATATGCTATATAATTCTGTCTTAAAGCTGTTTTAAAAAAGAAATTATCAAGCAGTGAGATTTAGAAACTTTTCAACTTGTGTTGGTGCTTATCTCTCTTCTAGTTCTGGTCGTCCCTCCATGAGGAGCTTCATCAACTAGAAAAGTGAAATTGTGACCCTGTGACTGTTCTGCCCCTGACAAGTGCTGCAGGTGGGGTTTAAACCTCACTCCCAGCCCCCTCCCTTTCCCAGCATGCTTGACAGCCATTCTCTACTTCACACAGCATCAGTCCTCTCCCTGAGTTGCTATATACATCATATTTCCCATTCTGCTCTCTCGCTTCAAAGCAATCTGAGATACGTTTTATAAAGGATGAGGCAGCACATAAAAATAACTAGTATAGTATCTATGTGTCTCATCTGGTGGTTTGGAAGACATATATTTGTAAGGTTCTAACACAGTTGAGAAGCCCCAGAAAATTGTCTCTCACCCAAATGGAGAGCTAGGTCTTTTATTTCATGCTATTGATCAGTACAATAGATGCAATGATATTTTACTTTGTGGGGTTTCTGTGGGAGCAGGCTCCACTCTGCCCCCTGAAACTGGCAGACTGGCTAAATGAGCTGGCTGTTCTCCAAAGTGCAGGACACAGCCCTGGGCAGGAGGGCTCCCTGGACTTGTGGGCCTGGCAACCGCACTTCCCCAGACTGCAAATGCAACCTGAAGTATACGACTTGGTGTGAAGGGAGCACGTACTTACAGACGAGTTGGGAGAGTCTGTCTGACAGCTGAAGGCAGACCATTTTAATTTTTACATCAAGACAGCTAGCATTGTCTTGACAGGTTTATTCTAATTTGGTAAAGGAAATAATTTTATGGGACGGTTACTGTTTCCTCGCAGTCATGATTCCTGCTGTTCCCTTTGCATTTTCTTCTAATTGGTAGATTGATGGGCTTTCAAGACTTTGCTTAAAAACCATTTGCAAGGGGAAAGGGACAAATCAGAGGGGTTTGCTTTCTCTACAGAAAGCCCATTTCTAATCATATGGGTAAAGGGGCTTTTTTAAAGCCACAATTTACAAATTATTGCTGGCATATTAATGGACTTTTGCCTATTTAAGGTTCCCTTATGTAAAAGTAATAATTGCTCTTAGTTTTAAAGTCAAATACTACTACAAGGCTTATAAAGCACAATATAATCTCCTCCTGGTTTCCGCTTTCTAAAGGCAAATAATTTCATCGCTAGCTATTCCTACTTTTATTGACCTTTGTAGCTCTAAATAACAGCATTATACCCTGGTTCTTTATTTGTGCAGTTGTAGCTATTACTCACTAATTTGCTGCCATGAAAGACTGGAATTCAGTTCTCTGGTATCCCACTGCCTCCTCTTTCTTGGATTTCCTTTTCTTTTCCTCGGTTGTAATTGGTTATTCTTGTTGACCTCCTATCTTCCCTTTATTGACCATCATGTGTTTTCGTGGTCCATACCTTTAGTAACTTATTGAACAGTGATACATGAAGAGCACACTTTGAGACCTTGTTTTTCTTTCCCTATCATATTGATTGAAAACTCAGCTAGACAGAAGATTCTGTTTTGGAAATTGTTTTGCCTTAGGATCTCGAAGGCATAGTTCTAAAAGACTCTCATCTTCTGGCTGCTTGTGTTGCGATGGAGGAGTCTGATACTGCATTGAATACTGATTCCACTTGTGTTTTTTCTGTCCTCTCTGTCTTGCTCTCCCTTCCTTCCCCTCTCTCTGTTTTTATGACATTTTCTTTATCCCCAGACCTTTCGTGATTATGTGCTTTAGTGTTGGTCATTTTCATTCATTATGAGGCATCTTTAAACCCATACAATCTGAAAACTCTCTTTAAGAAAAACATTATATAATTTATCCAATAATACCCTAACACATTTAATTTGTCCTGTCTTTTCAGGTGTTAAACCTATTGAATTGATTCTCCAACTTTATTTTTTTTTAAATTTTCTGTGAGAGTTAATTACTTTCTAACTCACTGATTATTTTTAAAATTCCTTTAATAATTTAAAAATTATTTTTAAATACATGTTAACATGTATTTAAAGATACCAGGAACATAATGACAGGTGTATGGTAAGGCGTGCACAGCCTGCCATCCGGATATGTACAAGGCAACACAATGTCACCTCAAGTCAGGGCTGTGTTCACGTGTCATCGAGGCCCTGCCGACACAGTGTGCTCTCTAAGGAGCAGGCCTGAGACACAAAGGCTTCCTGGGCATCTCCTGTTGGGTGACACCTGAGGAAGGCAGGAGAAGGAAGCATGAGGAGGCAGAGGCACACTCGGCTGGGAAGCTGTTCCAGGAGCCGCAATCTCCGGAGACTTTTGAAGCAGGACTTTTCCGAGTTATTGGAACATCCCCAGGTCGCTGCGCTAGTCAGTGAATGCAGGCCACCCCAGCCCAGGAAGTGACCTTAAATCAGGTGATTCCATCCAGAACAGATAAGGTCCAGGGGCTCTCTGTGGGCAGAGTCTCTACAGCTGGTGAGTTCATCCTTTATCCTGCAGCCCAGTTACCGTCCCATAAAATTATTGCCTTGGGCAGTGCAGGCATCATGCCAGACCTGGAGACCCTGGCACAGTCTTCAGCACCTCAGCTCTAGATGGTAAGCAGCAGTTGATTGACTCAGAGAATCCAGGCAGGGGAAGTAACCTCTCACTAATTTAGCTTGCGCACCACCATTCAGACCATGGCAGATATGGGATATACAATGATAAAATCACAGGCTCTGCCTGAAATGAGCCTGCAGTGTAGTGGGGATAACAAAAAGGAAGCACGGACTGTGGTGCAATCAGACCCATAACGTAGGGGTATGGAGTAAAAATGCATGTGCAAAGGGAGGTTTTAGGATATGATAAAATGTTAATTTAAAAAGTAGACTATATGCTGTTTAGATTTGTTGAAGCACTCATTTATAGCACACTCCTTTGCTAAACTGGTGCTAAGAAAGAGTCCTCGTAATTTGATTTTTAAACTTTCTGTTATTTTTTTAAAGCTGCCAGTCACCTAGAAATACTAAATGCATTGAATTTTTCTCAGTCCGTATTCTCTTTGTCTTTTATGCAGGACTTCATTTTTTTCTTTTTCTGAGAATGTAAAAATGTACAAATATATGTATGGAAAAATACTGGGAAGAAATTTATCAAACTGTTGACAGTGTTCCTAGCCCCAGCTTGTTAGCATACGTGTGATTTTGTTTTTTCTCTTTCAAGACATTTTCCAGATTCAGTGCTAGGATAAGTCACTTTTATAATCAAGGGGAAAATACTCTGAAAATGTGCCGTGAAAGGGATCAGCAAGGCTGTGTGAAGGAAGAAGGAAAGAAATGCAGAGCCCCAGGTGAGGACAAGCTTCCCGGAAAAGAAGCCTCCCCCTGCCCCCCACCCCCACCCCCTTACAGGGACCAAAGTTGATCTGGGGGCTCAGGGGAGGAGCACACTGTACCTGAAGGCATCTCAGGCCAGTTCTATGGCCCCAGGGTGTGAAGAGAAAGTTCCCAGGCAGTGAAAGGAAAGTTCCAAAGTAGCCAGGGGTGATGATGGAGGGGTAAGAAGAGGGCAGATAGAGAAGGATCTCAAGGGGTCAGGACGGGAGCCCTCGTCTTTAATCTTCATCCAGATTAATGAATGTTGCTTGGTGGAACAGATTTAGAAATAAAGTCTGATTTAGAGTGAGGAGCCTCAGGCTTGCCAAGAAGTTCTTTGGTCTCAGCAAGGTGATCTGACTTGGGCAGATAGTAGTCTGTTCAGTGTGGAGAGAAAATGATACAAGCATGAACTAAGACAGACAGGCAGGCAGGCAGACAGACAGACAGACAGACAGACAGACAGACGGACGGACGGACGGACGGATGGACGGACGGACAGACAGACACAGACACAGACACAGACGCACACACACACATTAACACTCCAGAATCCACATTTTTAAAGAAAAGAAACAGCACTTAGGGTCTCATTTTGGATGCTTTCAACATAATAACTGAGATCTGCAGGTAGCTCTTATTCTGGGATCTGAACTCTGCTCGGGTCATTAACAGTGTTAGTGGTGAGCAGTTTGGGAATCCATTAAAAGCACATGTGCAGGGCAGTCACCACCTCATGCTGTAGGAGCGAGTGGAACTTGCCATTGTGGAGCTCAGCGCCTCTCTGTGGCTGCCCTGTGTGGGACTGGGCTGGGCTTGCAGGGGACCCTTGAGACCAGCTCTTGCCCTGGCCACCCTGGGTAGCACTCATGCTGTCACCCACCTTGTCTCCTGTTTCTGCCTTGATTTTCTCTTCCTGTGTGGAGAACTAATCTGCACTGTGGTGGCTGATTTTTCTCTTGATCCTTCTTCCCTCCTTATCTTCACTGCACTATCTGGTTGCCTAAGTGGAGTGGTTTTTTTTTTTTTTTTTAATCCCAGTGCTGGGTGGGAATTGAACTCCAGGCATTGCGAATGGTAGGCAAGTGCTCTATTAAACCTGTAACAACATTACTAAATATGTAGTCTAGGACAGATATTCAATCTCTTTCCATGACCTCACTGATAAGGCAGGAATCTTAGTAGTCCTCTCGGAAGACTGTTAGGAAGACTAAATCTGATAATGTGTATGGAGCAGGGGATTCACCCTGTAGTTTCAGTTCAGAAATGTGGGGGAAGGACCCCCACACATGAAAGAATAGCATAAGCACACCCCTCAGGATTTATAAGGAAGGGACTAAGAAGTCCCACACAGTTATGGGCCCCGCACAGTACATGTGAGAAGGCCAGAGACTTGCTGCACTTCAGAGAAATTCTGTATTAAACTTGCTATGTAGCCCGTGGCAGCTCCACCTCACCTGATGGGAGAAAGCAGGATTCTCCCTCACAGCAGAGGGTGAGAGTGTCCCTAAAATATCCTCTGGCAAAAATCCCTTCTCCCCTCTCTTGGTACCTAGATCAAACTTCAGTCTCAGCAGCCCTCCCTTAACACAAATAAAGACATTTGTTAAAAATCACAAAATCACAGCGCCTGAGCCCTTGGAGGAAGGAAGGGAGGGAGCTGTGGCTGATGACTGCCAGAACCTCTGGGCTAGGGCCAACATGGCGGTTGTGGCAGCTAACAGTAAATTCTGTGGAGAATTTATTGCTCATCTTCTTCTAGTCAGGAAGGTTGGTTGTAAGGCTGCCAGCTAGCTGGAAAAAGGAGAAGAGATTGTTGGCCAAACACAGGGGCATCTCTTGAGAATCAAGCACAGCTGGTCTTCACAGTGATTACAGATGGCATCAGGGAAACCATAAGGGAATCTGGCAGATTCAAACTGGATGTGAGCCTAAAGTCTTGTTTTAATTTACCTGGGACTTTATCAGACCTGAAATCAAGGCTATTTAAATAATTGAAAGTGACCCAGAGAGACAGGTATGTAATATTATTCAATTTCTCACAGACAGTTTGAAGGCCATAAATGAAGATATTTCAGCCAGGCATGGTAGTGGCTGATCCATAATTCTATTATGGAAGCTGAGACAAGAGGATTGTGAGTTTCAGGTCACATCATGGGCGTCATGGCAAGACCTTGTGTCTAAATCAATGAATCAGTGACTTTAAGTTAAAGCTGGCTTCATTAATCCCACCAAGTAAGTAATTATATACAGTGTATAACAACTTTTAGTAGTGTTAGGAATGTAGCAAATGCTCCATAACTACTAGCTATACTAACAGTGATCATTGTTGTCATGTATTCTCAACCATCCTTGGCACACAGTCTTACTATTACAGGTACTCATGTGTGTATCTCTCACTCTATTTGCTGAGTTAATCATGGCGGGTTGAGAAGGAGAAAGTATCCTGAGCATGGATTCATTGCACATGCCAGTATGAGACATGATGGTAGAGAAATGGTGGGGTTGGATTCTACAATACTGATTTTGTCAAAATGACTTCTAGGAAGATACAAGTGAAGGGCTAGGGAGATAGCTCAGTGGAACAAATGAGCTATCTGGCAAGCACAAGGTTCTGAGTTTGATCCCTGGTACCAAAAACAAACAAACAAACAAACAAACACAAAACAAAACAAAGAAGGTACAAGTGAAAGAGGAAAGAGGAAAGAAAAGGCACATTTCTAGGAGGCCTAGGGTGTGCCAGGCACAGTACTGGGCCATTTATATTTGTTACCTCATAAAATAGGATGTAACAATGAACAAATGCACACCATGGCTTACCTTAACTCAACAGAGCTCTGATACATCTTTATAATATAAAATGCATGTAGGGAGAACTATGAGCCCTATTTATTTTATTAGAATTGTTATGTAAACATGAGATGACAGGAGTTTAAAGATGGAGCATCCCTGGGCACACGCCTAAGAGTTCCGAACATAATCAAAATCCCCTTATTTATTTTGTTGCCTAAATGGCTTCTCCCGGGAGGGCAGCAGTTGCATTTCCTTCATTCTGTTCAGCAGTGGTTACAAATTAATGTGCTCTACCATTAAAGCAGTTGTATACCCCTCTGCCAAGTGTAGTTATCTCATCCAATAATAGGCACAGTCCAGAGACAGTGGGGCTTTAGACTCAGAGCTTGGAAATTCTAAGCAATTAGCTACTCTTTTGCAGAAAGGAGCAAGGAAGGGCAAGGCCGCTATAACCCAAAACTGTGTTGTGACAGCTTTTGTTCCAAATAATATTTCTTTTCTGTGTCTAAGCTTCACCTAAGCTATAGGCTGAAGTGATGGGCTGAAGGTGAGAAATAAGGGAAAGAAGGTAAAGGATAGGAAAGTAATGAAAAGTTAATAAATTCTCAGCCTTGAGTTAGTTCAAGGTTATGGGTATTAGTTGGTAAATGTTCTTATTAGAACTATGTAGGTTTAAGAAAAGTTATAGAAATTCAGCATTAAAAATGTTAGTGTTAAGATATATTTGTAGTACATTAAATGAATGACATTATGAAAGATTAAAGTTGTCTCTATACTCAAATTCATGGAAACTAG